>CM032898.1:1920000-2152500 GCA_019176425.1 Megalops atlanticus | reverse complement strand
ATTATATTCCCCAAATGTCTCTGTATTATCTGCTGCTGGGTTACCTCCAGCTAGACTTTGAATCTTAAAGTGCGTAAGTCAGATTTTATATAGTGTATTGAGCTGTGACCTTGATTTATTGTTCTCATGACAACAGGGAATAGAAAATTTGATTAATAACAGAAAAATAATTTTTTTCTCTCTTTCTCATTTAGCAGCCCTGATCGTGAAAATAGCCTTCACCCTCTGAATGGGTGGATGAGCAACCACGTGACGTGGCATTCAGAATACAGTCCCTGCTGTCACCAGAGCACGGCTCTCTCGTGTTTCAATGCTAATGTGACTTATTATGTTTGTATTATTTCTCCAAACAAAACACGGAAAACGGAGTCACCTTATTCATCTTCAGCGGGAGCTACAACACCGAGATGCTGAGAGAAAACTCATCAGCTCTGTTCTGCACCACGGAGAAACATTTTCTCACAGAGAGGGTGAAGCACCTCGCTACACGGAACGTGTACTCTCTCTGTGACGCGCTCTGAGTAATGAGCGGTTATGGCTAAACGGTAATATTAAACTGTGTTTTCCATGTTTAGGCCCCCGCCATTAGCGAGCGAAACGAGGTCCTTCATCATCGGGCACATTAATCATGCTACCAGCTGAAGCGCAGAGCACGCTAAGTGCGCAGCGAGCCATCGGGGTGACATCGGGGTGATGCGCTTTATTTTTAACTCCGGTCCCACGCGTTCGCTGCCATCGCCGTCGCAGTCGCCGCCGTTTTTAATTGAGAAATTAAGCCAAACGCAGGGGCCCTGATGAGATTGCAGCCGCGCAGATATGTAAATCTCGCGCTGACATACCGCTATCCTGACTCCAGATGGTACCGCAGGCCCCCGTGAAACACGCGCTAATCCTCTCAGCAGACCGTGCGTTCAGAGACAGAGAGAGAAAGGGAGGAAATAGAAAAGTAGTGAGAGAGTGGGAGAAAATGAGAGTGATAATATAATGTAGAAAGAAAGAATGATTATCTTATGGTGTACACTATTTAACTTACATCATGTAAATAATAAAATAACATTACACCACACAATAATATTATGACAGTTGTCTGGTAGTTAAGGCGATGAGGGAATACTGCTTGCACTGATACGTGATGCAAAACATACTTCTTGCATATTCTCTGATACTTACACTTTATCAACCGCACAATGGTTTCACTTCAAAATATTCACAATTACCCACTAATGACGCTGCGGGAAATGCTTGCTAATGTATGTCTGATCGTCTATTCATACAGGCATGCTCACATGATGGTCTTTAGCTGATGAAGACCAGGCAGCAGTCAGAACGCTGTCACCTTCGCTCACAGCGTGACAAAATAAATCACACTTGACAACATTGTGTGGGTATTTGCTTCCTTTTCATTTTTCATTATTTATTCCCAGGCCCCTGCATGACAAAAATGGATGAGTGCATGTCTCTCAGACATGTAGATACAGCTATGGGTGTCAGAAGTGACAGCAATACCAGCAATGCCGCTTCAAACTGTGGGCTTATTTGAGTGGTCTGAATAATAAAAGGTCAAGAGGACAAGAGGAAGGCTGCCTCAAATTGTGTAGTGACGTTGCAGCACATGCCAAATAAAACCAACTCACGTGCGTGAGGAGTGTCTAACCTTAACCCTAACATCTCTCCACCAAAAATGCCCTGATATATATATATATATATATATATAAAACTAATCCTGCCCAGATTCCAAATCTCGGGACCTGGACAGGCTGATGCGTCTGCACTGGCACTGTCTATTTTGTGCAATATGTTGGAGACCCTGGTTCAGATTCAGTCATTTTTGCCAGCATTACAAACGCAACTAGCCAAACTAGCCCATGGACATACAAAATGCAAAACCAGCACGTTCTCAAGCTAGTTAGCTAGACAACAACCCGAATGCATACAGCAAGACACAGGTATATCCTTTAGCAGACAACACAAACTCATAACAACCCTGCGCCAAACTGCTGTGCCAAACACTGCACAAGGAAGAAAGTTAATCCCTAGGGACAGCATCCCAGACACCAGCCCCCGTTTGTTCCGATATAGCTATCCCTTGGCACGAAAACGAAGGATGATCGTGGCTGTAAATGAGAAAGCCAGTGTGTCCTAATTGTGTGTTGTGTGAATGTGCGAAACAAACACACCAAACCAAAAGCGGGGCGCAAAGGTGAGTTTACCGACACTGGGGATGTCCACTCGGGCCAGCTGCCTTCCGGGCTCCACAGCCACCGGTGCCGCAGTGGTGGTTAGTTTAATTTACTTGCGTATTATTTATTTGTTTTTTGAACGATGGCAGCAAGGGAAAAGTCCAACGACCAGCTTTATGAAACCACCGGCTAACAGGACTCAAAAAATATGCAGCCTTGCATACAATAGATGTAGATAGACAAAATAAAATAAGTAAAGAAAATATATATGTAACACTGGTGTTTCCCTCAGATTTACAGGATATCTCAGTCCCTATTAGGGGTTCACATGAGGTCCATCCTCTTTGGCTTCCTCTGAATATACTGCACTCTGACACATTCTATGGCAATGTGACTGCAAATATAGCTGAGTGATTATTTGATTGTGTTCATGGTCTGAGCTCATGTGGTGTAAGCAGGGCAGTGGCTGAGAATACACAGCCACTTTAATCGATAAACAGATTTGAATTCCAGCTCATGTCGGTGTGAGGCCTCCAAAACCCTGTACGTACGTGTTGTAGCTAATTATGTGAGTAACATTGAATCACGGGACAACGCTCTAATGACACAGTAATTACAAGGCGAGTTGTGCAATGTAATTACAGAAGTTCTCATCGATTAGCCGTGTCTCAGTCATGCAGTCCGCGGGCTCCTGGGTCAACCGCTTCAATTTCGCAGATGTTGTCGACCTGTTGTGTTTTTCTCACTGTGGTTTATTAGTCACAGTTGGTATTTTCTTCATGCGTTACCTCCCAAATTGACGTGACTTGATTAAGCCTGTTTCCTCAGCTTGGATGTCCACTTTAATTAAGAGTCATTAAGAGTCCGCCTACTTCATCATTTCTAATTAACTTACACCTGAAGCATGCGACCTTCAGAGTGTCTGCGTGTGTGTGTGTGAATGAGTGATTTCAACCTGACACTCATATCTCTGTGAAAAAAAGGATGTGTTATTTAAGGTTCAGCTGGCCAACTGTCCTGCCAGAGAAGGTGTTCTGGGGGGGGGGGGCATCACAGAGTCAGAACTGCTTTTTGACAGGATTTGATTGGCCCACATGCAGACATAGTCCGGCTTTCTCTTTTCTGGTGTGTGTAATTACAGCCTGAGGGCAAAGTCGCTGGAAAGAGAACACAGCATGTGTAACACAGTTTTTTTCCCACTAAATCACTCATTTAATTTCACTGTTTTGCAGCTCCATTGCCACAGCCATAATGCTGTGTGTGTGTGTGTGTGTGTGTGTGTGTGTGTGTGTGTGTGTGTCTGTGTGTGTTGGGGGTGTCACTCTTAATACTATCGTCATGACCAGGAGAGAAAGAGAGGGGCTGGAGAATCGGGGAGAAACACTGTCAGCATCACAAATGGAAGCTGAAACAGCATGTATAGACAGATGGAAATGCTGCAATTTACCACTGAGGAAAATTACTGTGGGAAAAAAAACATCTCTTGAGTGATGCTGGACATAAGCCTTTGCATGCTATAAATGTATAAACGTGCGCGTTCACCAACAGTCCCTCCCAGGCTCTAAAGAGGCGCATAATTGATAGTGTGGGGATGTAATGTCCTTTAGATGAAATGGCGAGGATGTGTACATGTGTGCACGGTATTGTGTTTCCTGCTTCATTCACCTGCTTATCCTCTCCTCTGAAAGATAGGGACACAATGTGGCAGTGGTGTTATTCACACACAAACTTATATATATTCACACACAAACTTATAATATATCTATATATTGGGAGATATATATATATCCCAATGTGAAAGTTTGTTTGTGAAATACAACAGCCAGCTCCCCCTGTGCCACTGTTTTTTTCTTGTTGGTTTTTTCTTCCATTCCCTCTTTTCTTCCATCATTCCCTCTCTCTCTCTCTCTCTCTCCCTCTCTCTCTCTCTCTCCCTCTCTCCTCTCTTAAACTCTCCCTCCCTCCACCAACCCTCTCTCTCTCCCTCTCTCTTGTACCCCCTGTGCTTCAGCTGGCCTCTGTAAACGCTTATGTAATTTGTGGCCCCGTCCCCTCCCTCTCTCCCACAGGCCTCTAAAACAAGTCTGTCCTGTAACCCAGAGGGTTTAACTGTGTTTCTGCTGTTTCCCCCAGCCCGTCCCAGCGATGAAGAGAGATCGATGAAGGCTTCACCCACCCAAATGTCTCTCCCCTGGTCAGTCCTGTTAGTACTGGGCTTTTCCTTTGCTCTGACCTCACTCTCTGCTCCCCCCTCCCGCCGTACGCAGTGGAGTGGCCGCTTGCATCACGCACTCCAGCCCTGTCGGTGCATCCCTCAAATCCCGCATCCTGGCAGAAGCTTTTCGGCTTTCCGTTTTTCCCAGAATGCCCCTCTGCGCCGCCCGCCTCGCGGGCCAAAGTGCCGGGGAAGAGGACGGGACGGAGCGTGGATCCCGCGCCGCCGCGGCTAGCATGTGAGAGCCCGCGGCTAATTGGTTTAATGAGCTCGTTAGCGAGGATGCAGCCCTCCCCTGCAGTTAGCCGGAATGAGTCACTGTCCTGTTCCAGGGACCTGGGCGTTCTGGCAGGGAGAGAGGCCGTGCGGCTCCTGCCAGGAGCGCCATGTCCAATGATGCTGAAGGTCGGGGGTTGGTGCCCGGCTCTGGGCCCGTGCCGAAGCTCGGGGGGCTCAGCTTGCCCACGCTCTGGCCAAGACGCTGTCGGTGATTGACGGATACAGTTTATCAGGGCATGGCCGCGATGCCACCTCCAGGCAATTACAGAAAGAGAGAGAGAGAGGAGAGGGAGAGAGAGAGAGAGAGAGAGAGAGAGAGAGAGAGAGGAAAGAGAACAGGACAGAGGGAGAGAGAAAGAGAGAGAGAATCAGGAGAGAGAGAGGAATAGAGAGAACAAGACAGAACAAGAGAGACAAAGAGATTAACGGACAAGACAGAAAAAGAGATTAACGTTCTGGAAAACAGGAGTGACGGAGACTAGGGGAGAGAGACAAGCACACACAGACACAGATGAGAGAGAGAGGAGAGAGAACAAGACAGAAAAAGAGAAAAAGAGATTGATGTTCTGGAAAACAGGAGTGAAGGAGACCAGGGGAAAGAGACAAGTACACACAGACACAGAAGAGACAGAAAGAGAGAGACAGAAAGAGAGAGAGAGACAGACAGAAAGAGAGAGAGAGAGAGGGAGGGAGAGGGATTCTGATTTAGCGCACCCCTTTTTCGCATTCTGCATGTGAGTGTGGAGGCTGACCCCATCGCGCCGAGCGGCGTGAGGTACACACTGTCACAGGGCCTCCTCTCCCTCCCTCTCTCTCTCTCTCTCTCCCTCCCTCTCTCTCTCTCTCTCCCTGCGCTGCTCGCCCACATTGCTGAGGGGATTAGAGACCGGGGGCTCGTACGCATCGAGCGCCGCTCTGTCCCTGGGCCGCAGCCAAACCCCTGACTCTGTGCTGCCATCGCCGGCCTGAATCATGTCTCCACTGCACCTCACATCCCCGTTCCCCTGCCGTTTCTCAGGCTGCGTTTGCTGTGCACTGTCCCCTCTGATGTATTTCTCAACGTAGCTCTGAATTGGTGTTTTAAAACGTTGGCACCTTTATTGTTCTTTTTCCCCGATATTAAAGTTTAGAGTATGTGATGTATATCTTGTACAATTTGTTCAACACAATTTTTCAGCACTGTCACACATGAAGGAATAGCATTCAGTTCTGTCCAAGTGTTTGCAATAGGCCCATATACTCCATAAAATACAGTCAGGGTTAAGCGCTTAGCTGACCAGCTCCTGCTGTACATTTCACAGAGTCAAAGGTTTAATGTGTTCAGCTTGAATTTACATACAAATTGATCTCACAACCAATTTGAAACTGTCACTGTGAATTTCTAGGAGATAAGACGACATACCTAGTCATGATACCATGTTGTTATATGGTTTATATTGCTGTGTTGGTTTTCATATATCATTTTCTCTTTTTTCATTTTTCATGAGCTATGGAATGTAAATTTAGGGGGCTGTTTCAAGGGAAATTGGTAGCATTCTTTATCTGGGGAAGAAAAAAAAAAATCTGGTGATTCTGGCAATGAATATCATAGATCAATAAATTGTTTCATCCTCAGCAACTGAAATTAATTTAATCAGTCTGCTGTCAATAAATCCACAACAACTCCCTCTCCAGCTTGCTTTGGCAGACAGTCCCGGAATTAATATTCACTTGTTGTTTTGAAACCACTTCAAATCGGGACACATTTTCATGGGAATCTATTAATGGTAGTAGCTAGCACATGTTTGTTTTCCCTCCCAGATCTTGACTTCAATCAGATTTCTTACAGCGTCCTGGTGACACTTCAAGTTCGGGGTTGTTGACGACACAGTTTGTTTTGGGACATCCGAACTAAGTCTCAACATGACATAAAGGACGCTAAACACTCACTAAGTGAAAATCAAAATAATTGTAAGCCAACGGCCAGCAATCAGTGAATTGTTTCAGCGGAATGGAAAGGTGCTCTGAGGGGCTGTGATCGTGGTCATGAGAGAATCCCACATGTTCCACAAAGCTTGCACCCCCCAGTCAAAACATTCCCAAACAGTCCTGCTCCCATAGGCATGCTTCCCCATCTGCTTCCTCCCAACACTTAGCGAGTTTCCAAACAAAAGTGTGCTGGGTCGTTTCTGGGAGTCCAAAGCCGCCACCTCTCGCAATTGCACGCCAGGCGGGTTTGACCCGGTGTTAATGCATGTGTTGTTCACAACTGTCCTTTCAGACCACAGTGCTGATCCTGGCTCCTTTTTTTCTGCACGTCCTCGGGAAATAATCAGAGAGAAGAGCACTCGTTCATCCTGTTATCCTTAATGCGTTTGCTCTGTAACTTCACCAAAGCCACCCATTGAAAAAGCATATCTACGCTGAATGTGGCTTGCAGATTAGAATTCCGCAGAGATCACATATTTAAAATAACTGTCAATGCTGTGGGTAAAATGTGATAACAGTGGGGGTCCAAAAGTCTTAAATCTCTCTTTTTTATTTGCATATATTTCTATTTCCATAGAGTTAATCTTCTCCTCAGTTCCATGAAAAACCCATGTGTTAATATAGCCTTTGGGGAAATCTTCCATTGCTGGATTTTTTATTTATAAAAGTATTATTTAACTATTGTGGTTCCGTTCTCGCAGTTGATCCTGTTGTCTCAGAAGTGAAGTGTGATAGGGACTCAGGGGATTCAGGGATTCAGTCCTCCTTTCTTATTAAAAACTAGTGTTTCCATTGTTTTTAACACTAGTTCATATTTAATGTCTACTGTATCATTAATAATAGTTTATGTAGTTGTAGATACTGTTTGTTTCATCATTTTAACACTCTTTTTATTTCCCACCTAAATAAGAAGATATTTAACATCTGTTCAAATTGACGTGTTCAACCAACAATTTGGTTTTCCTGTTAGCAAGAAAGTAGTCACACTTGCACACACACACACACATTTGCCCCCAGTCTTGCAAGTTTTACATCAATAGTAGACAATGTGATTACAACCACTTCAAGAAGATGATCATGACATGAGGCTTCAGATAGTCTGTCAGGATATGAAGATTCAGACATACTGACATGCTGTCACAACATGAACCGGAACAAAACTCCTATCAGGGATGTCTGTCTCAGTGCCCTCTCTATGCCAGTCTCTGTGCCAATCACAGTGCCAAATCTCAGCACCGTTCCCATGCCAGTCTGTATGCCAAATCACAGTGCCGTCTCATTGCCAGTCTCTCCACTAAGCTCCATGCCGGGCTTTACCCCTGGAGAGCCCTGTATGCTAAGCTTTATATATTTACTGTTTTATATACCGTTATATATTTACTCTTTTTCTCATTTTGACATGTTTGATCTCTTAGCAAGTCATCCAGGTCAGCTAAATATTACCCTACATGCAATATATGTTTCACCGCAGGGCATTGTGGGAATTGCATCGGCGAAGACGCATATGAGTCACCAGCTAATCAGAGCTATCAGTGTGGCTGAAGAGGAGAATAAATTGCAAGTAAATGTATTGCATCTGTTATGCCTATTTCAGCCTATCAGCCTATTTCTCTGAGGCTGGGTACTGCGTTCTGTTTTGCATGTATTTTGCATGTTCTATATGTATCTGGGAGTGGTAACATGGTATGGTCGTATTGGATATTCTAGTGTTGGAAACAATTGTCTTGGAAATGCTGGTGTTGACATGTATTTGTTATATTTTTAGGGTATACTTTATGTGTGTGTGAACCAATCCTTGAAAGAAAAATAAAAGTAAACTTGCTTTTTATTTATATATTTATTTTTTTAATATGACCTTTCAGCGATATGGAATGGTGAGACCACAGACTAGTGCCTCTCCAGAATCGTGACCTCCCAAATCTAAAACAGTTGAGGCAGTTGAGGTGTCTGTGTGTGCGTGTGTATGTGTATGTGTGTGTGTGTATGTGTGCGCGCGTGTGTGTGCATGTGTGTGGGTGTCTGCATGTATTTATGAGTGTGTATGTGCATTTTTGTATTTGTATATGTGTGTGTGTGTGTGTGTGTGTGTGTGTGTGTGTGTGTGTGTGTGCATGTGTGTGGGTGTCTGTATGTATGGATATGTGTGTGTGTGTGTGTGTGTTTGTGTGTGTGTGTGTTTGTGTGTGTGTGTGTGCATGTGTGTGGGTGTCTGTATGTATGGATATGTGTGTGTGTGTGTGTGTGTATGTGTGTTTGTGTGTGTGTGTCTGTGTGTGTGTGTGTGTGTTTGTGTGTGTGTCTGTGTATGTGTGTGTGTGCGTGTGTGTCAAACCATATGTATGAAAACCATTAAAGTGTCAGGGCACGGACACGCGGCATCTTTGCTTGTAGATGTATCAGAGAGGACCGCTCTGGTCTTTCAATACAGGAGGCGACAGAACAAACACTGCTTGACATTTACAGAATGTATGTTCGGTGACAGAGGCAGCCTGGAGGGCAGCCAGGCAGATTGGATTGGAGCCTGTTTCCAAAGTGCTCCCTCAGGTTTGAGTTATATGTCAGATAACGGGACGTTAGAGAATATCATTTTGAAAAATCCAGCGATGATTGCCCATTCATTTTTTTTTTTTATCGTGCTGTACAAAGCAAACAGTGGAGGTATGATTTCATTGGTGTCGTACTAAAGGCTATTCCATTTTCCCTCTGATCCACTGATTGAACAATTGATTGGTCAAAAACACACATCAGCATATTTTGAAGTTTCTTTTTCACTGAACTTTATTTTGAACTTGATAACTTTGTTACAGAATCCTACATGGGTTCAACTATTAACCCCCTGGAGTCCGCTGCATCGTCGCCGATGCAGATTTTTCCCCCCCGTTTCATCTTGAACATAGATTAAATGCTTCATACCACGTTGGTGTATAAATTAAATATTAGCATTGACAAAAACCTCAGTGTTTTCTTTTAAATAAATCTAATGAAAAAACATATTATTGTTTAAAAGTATCTAAAATAAGTGAAATATACAGCTATGCACATTCAACAGACAAAGTTCCGTCAGGACTGTGCAAACCCAACCCCCCTATTTGCAGCTCTATTGACATGATAACAACTTGCCAATTAGTTTCGGTGATGCGGGAGGAGCTAAGTCATATGATCAAATATGGCTTCCATGCCTACTATTAATAATAATAAAAAATAACCTTCCTTGAAGGTACAAATTGAAGACTATGAAGCTTTATATAGAAGAGAGAACGTACAGACTTCAGGCTTGTAATGACGGTGCCAGCTAGACCCTTCATTTTCTACGCAGTCTAGGCTGATTCTCATGTTATATGTAGAGAGCACCTCCGCAGACATCTGTCACAGAGATTTATAAGGGTTCGTTGAGTAAATGGTAAATTGCTGAAGGAGCTTCAGACAAAATAACGTGATGACTGATGACTCAGAGGAGAAGAACACTGCAGCTCCTGTCCTGTTGCAGGTCTGAATGTGTTTGCCTGTTACAAATCAGAACAGAGAGCGCTCTTCCCGTCCCCAGGAGCCGGGGCCGTATTTAATCACACGACTTTACCGCTTTTCAATATATCAGAAGGTATGCATTTGAAACGTTTACTCATTTTTGTCTGTATCTCAATTGACAATACATGGAGCGCGTCTGTTCACGCAATCGCAAACAAAAAACTGTCCGTGGAGCACACCGTGTCTATTTATTTGCGGTCAAAAGATGTGAGGTTTTGAGGGTTGCCCGAATTGCAAAGCGTATCTCATCTGCCTCGTGCTTGAAGTCTGAGCATGTTGTAATTAGACTGTCATGTATCCCGAGCGGAACGCGAGTGAACGCATTGATCATTTCAGCAAAGTCGTGCCTGACACGTTCCTCTCAGAGTTTCTACATGAACTAAAACACTCTTTCAAGGGGAAGTGGATTTCCCCTGACCTCGTTTTTGAGCGAGCGTCTGTCCCCCAGGATTGGATTACAGGCCAGAATCCACCACCGCAGCTGAATGTGACTGATATGGGAGATGACCATATTTTTTTTTCTTAGAAAGGACATCAGTAGCATGTCTATATATATATATATATATATATATATATATATATATATATATATATATATATATATATATAGCGTGCGTGGGTGCTTGCGTGTGTGTGTGTGTGTGTCTGTATCTAATGTGCAGTATACATTTCATTTTCTCTTTCAGTTTGTTTATTTGCCTATATCTATTATAGGCAAATAAATGTGTATCCAGAGAGGGCTAGTGAGGTGGGGGGGGCTTATATTATACTCAAAATTATAGGAAAAAGACCAGCTTGGACAGGCCGAACAGCCTTTTCTCCGAAATATACTTTTATGTGTTCTTATGCAATGCTCTCCCTATTCCAACCAGGAAGGGAGCCAACTTTCCATCACCTTGATGTTAAGAAAATAACACGCCACATGCTATACTGTTAAAATATAGATATGCCTCGATGCCGAAAGTGTCGGGAAATGGCAGGAGGCTCTCCTGTTACGGCCCCATTTATCGAATCGATATTCTTTTGTGCGTGACACGACATTTGCACCCCTTCATTTTTTAACAGTGCTTTTGCTGGTAAATCCCATTACTGGAGCTATTACTCATGCTGAAAGAGCCTTTCAGGGCACAGCGTTGAGCAGAGTGAGGCCTCACAGTAAATTACACGTGGGGGAGTGAGAAAGAGAGGGAGGAGAGATTGCGGCTCTGCTTCTCCTCGCTGTCCGAGGCATCGCTGCGGGGGCGCAGAGGAGGGGCGAGGTCTCTCATGAGGGAGAGGTAATTAAATAATGGAAACCCCCGCCTCCAAAATTACGGGTGCCCAGCCTTGCCTGTCTCTGCTGCCTCGCTGCCACCCGATCAATATCTGAGTCCCGGCCAAAAACAGAACCAAACAAGGGGACTGCTGCCTCTGTCATTGGAGCATCTTTGTTAATAGCTCCCCTCTGTTATACAGACGCACACACACACTCACACACACTTATGCACACACACACACAAACACACACACTCACACACACAGGCATACACACACACTTACGCACACACACACCCAGGCATACACACACACACACACACACACACACACACACACACACACACAGGCATACACACACACTTACGCACACACACACACACACACACACACACTCATGTGCACACACACTCACACACACTCAGATACTCAGATATACAAACATGCATGCACGTGCAAAAACACACACGGACACACAACCTAGTGTCCATGTCAAGGTGAGAACAGTTCTTGGGAGCAGAGGCCTGCTGGAAAATAGCCAACCTGGTCCTCGGGCTTCGCTTCACGTTCTATTTGGGATATATACGGAATATACAATATTATAATACATTCCTAAGGATATGGAGGATGGCCGGGGCTGAATTCCAGGCGGAGGGGGTGTCCTGAGATGGCCAGACCCTCCTGGAAGGCTGCCAGCCTGCAGTATTGCTCAATAATCTGTGGCTTCTCGTGTTGCTGTCCTCATTTGTGTTCATATTGTGCATCCGAAACTGACAGAACAGTTTAACAAGCTCACTCACTGTAATCTGTAATCTTCTGTGACTGAGCAGAGACGTCTCTCAGCCTGAGAGGCAGGGACACAAAAGGTGAACTGTGCTAGGGTATTAAACAGCTAGCTAATGTTGTCTAAATTTCCTACCAATGCTAGGTATTTGAGGGGTTGAGGTTAGGTTGCTCCTCTGCCCACTCTGCTGTTTGAATCTACTATTAATCTGTTAGCTTCTGCTTGAAAATGTCACTGTGTTTGTTTCATCACAATTAGTTAATGCAGACATGCATTCCTGGCATTTACGGACTTTCCAAGCTTGTTATATAATTATTTGGAAATTAACACTGTTGCAATGTTATTTGGGGTGCATAATTTCATACAAATTATCAATACTCAGTAATCCTTTGGCCATTGGTTCATAATATGCACATAAACACAAATCCCACAAAACAGAGTTTACAGATTCCACAGTGATATATTAATTTAATGCAGGTGCAAATTACATCAAGTAGCTTTTTCTGTGTGTGTGTGTGTGTGTGTGTGTGTGTGTTTGTGTGTGTTGGGTGGAATGGGGGTGGGTTCTTCTGTAGAGTTTACCATTTTTAAGCACATTTTCAGAGGTGCCTCCGTCAATGACTCCAAACCCAATTTTGACACAGTTTACAAGCTGTTGAAGGATGACAGAAAACCATGCTGTGACAGTTCATCTGGAAAAAAAAAAAATGCAGACCATAAAATGACATTACGGCATCTTTTTAAAATGACATCATTGCTGACTTTTTCTTTTAAAAATGTCAGATCATCGCTACGGAAAATGTGTTTGGTAAAAATGACTTGTTGATAAAATGTAATCTTGACATGACTCACCCCTGCAACGGTGCTGTTCATGCTCCAGACTGTTTGCTCAGAAATTCATCTTTCGGAAACAAAACTCTTTGTAGAGCAATATGGACATCCATCACCCTGCCAACGCGCAAGCCTTCAGTAACAGCAAACTTTTTTCACAGATACCTGCAATTCTTTTTCATTTGTAACTTCATATGTCATTGCTTACTTTGTTGTTTTTTTAGCTAAATCTAATATCTACTCTTATCATTGTAATCAATATAGTTTTAGAACTTGGGAAGAAGCTATTTTTCCTGTGATCTCAGTTTCCACAGCAAAGTGCTTGGATGCAGTAAGTTACAGATCTGTTTCATCAGAAATAAATAAAAAAAATGAAAATGCCGCATTCTACAGCCCAAGACAACTTAATTCAATAAATCAGCTCACAGCAGCTTCCATGCTTGTGTCAGCATTATCAGCTGAATGCAGCCACTTGAGGTTTAATTTGTCAAAATAAACCCATTTCCCCTTCCCTCTGCTCTTTATCAGGGGCTTGCTCTACATGTGATTAAGACAGAGCACCACCTCCTCTGTTTTCCCTCCGAATGCAGACATGCATGCTGGGAGCTGTAGAAACCACTGTTGGGCGCATTTGGATCTGAGACAGTGGTCTAATAAACTTATCACACCTGCCTGGGGTGAAACCCGAGAGGCCAGGGCCTAGTGCACTGTACACCGATGACAACACAATGGGCCGGATGCTCCTTTGTGATGTCGTGTATGTAAGTCCTCACCCTCTGACATAAGAAGCAAGTTTTGTGGGTGTGGCATATATAAGTCATGCTGGTATGAATTTTTTTTCCACATTCGATATATTTAAAACATCTCATCACAGCTTATAAGTGTAAGATCTTGTCATATTAAAAATGGTTGATGAGAATCAAATATGTCACATATGAAGGTGTTACCATTCCATTTTAAGGTGGTTGGGTGTAGTGTTCTGTTGTAATGTTTGTGCTTATTCAAGTTAACTCATTCGTTGTTGTTTTGGAAGTAACATTTTGTTCCTTTGGAACAATAAATGCATTTATGCAATGAATGCACAAGTTTCCATTTACAGAGAAAATGGTGCTGGTGCATGAAATGGTTTTAATGAAGGGTTGCAAATATCTTTGCAAAACCACTCTGCTGAGGATAGCTGTAAAATGCACTGTTCAGAAGAGTCAATGTACAAAAAGTAGACTGGAGGTTGACGTCCTGAACAACTGGTGTACTTGAATAAAACATTTAAACTCCTATCATGGAATAACATAACCAAACCAGAGTGGGATACAGTGTGATGTAGACCTCATAGCTGAGGTATCAGCCCTGAAATGTAACCTATTCCTTCCAAAAATGTCATCCAAGCATGTGAGTGGGTGTTTTTCAGTGATCCTGCTCCCAGTCAGACCCGGCAGACACACAGGGGTGATGGAGGTAACATGTGTAGCGACAGTGAGAAACAGGGGCGCTGATTACCTGTGCGCTTGATTAATTATGCGCGCGGATGCGATCCAGATGGCCAGAGACTAGGATTTAGGGTCCAGAGCCCCTCCGTCGTCTGAAGCAGAGTCTGGCTACGAGCACTGGGCTCCTGCAGGCTGGGGGTTCAGACGGAGCTGGACATATGGGGTACTGCCTCTGCTCTGCGCTGTGCCAGGGGCGGGAGATGCACATTTTTACCTGCACTCCTGTGCTCAAAGCTGACGCACACCATGCACAATCAATAAACAGAGGAATATGGAAATATGCAATCCATAACACAAGAAATATGCAGGGTCATTAGCTGTCAAGACTGTATGCTTAAAATAATATTACTGTGCTGTAGAAATTGGCTGTATGTCTTATTTTGGGCTGTACGTTTTAATGTTTGTTTTAGTACTTAGCTGTGCATTTTGCACTGCACATTTTAACATGCATTTTTATTTCTTTGTTTTGTTTGATTTGCAAGGCTGCAGTGCACAGCTTTTCACTGTCTCACTAAGCAGCAGTATGGAGCCTTTCGGCATCTTCCCAAAAACAGAGACTATCAAAAACCACTTCACAGCGACAGTGTCAATAAACTCTGTATGATATTTTTAACTCTCTGATGCAGGCAGTCAGACATTCCTGTCTGTACCAGTCGTCACTCCCTGATCTTGAAGCAGGTGCTCAAAAGCATTTTTCAATCAATACACTCAGTTTTATGGTGTTTAATACCATATGTTTTTTTTTTTTTCTCTCCCTGGTTTAAAGAAAGCAGAGATGGCAAAGGAGAATTGTTTTCTCACCAGTGGGGTCGCTGAGCTGTTCATAATCAATTTTTACTTAATTTTATGATTTTTAGCAAGCACAATATTGATGACATTCACTGTGAGTCACTCTGGCAACATGAGTTTTCATGACAAAAACGAAAACTCATGTGCTGTCGTTCAGACCCTCAAATACATACTGCCAGTAAGGACAGATAAAGCACAACTACTCTGGTATCTAAAAATATATGGGAAATGCAGACTATACTTCCAAACGCTTAATGTCTGTGCCATTAACGGAGCTGCTGTTATCCAAAGGACATTGTGACAGATGTCCAGCCCACAAAGTGTCATAATCTGTGTATCGCTAAATTTTTTTTTTAATTTTCACTTTCCAGCCCCGGCTCTCCTCGGGTGCTCTCAGTTTTTTTATAGGGTTTCCTGGGCCCATCTGTGCAACGGTTATTTTTATCGTATCGGCAAACCAGTTGGCCCAGATGTGATGACTGTCTGGGGAGAAGATGCCACCCCCACCCCCAAACCCCCACCCAAAGAATGGGTATGCAAATGAGGGAAATGGGAGTGTGTGTGTGTGTGTGTGTGTGTGTGTGTGTGTGTGTAGTGGAGTGGAGAAAGGTGGGGGGTGTCAGTGGTGGTAGTGGAGGGATGGGGGTTGTGAGTGTAGAATTTGGGTGTTACATTATAAAGTTGATAAGTTGATTGGGGGGGGTGGGGTGGCGGGAGATGGAAGTTGTGGGTGCAGAATTTGGGTGTTACATTATTAAGTTGATTGGGGGGGAGTTGTGGGTGCAGAATTTGGGTGTTACATTATTAAGTTGATCCAGCAGCTTGCCACTGGTGTCAGGTTGCCAGTTAGCTATGAATAGCATCCCGCTGCCAGTGTTGCTGGCTGTGAGCTGGGAAGAGGACAGAGAGGCTACACAGGCACTATGCTGTGAATATTATATTACATTATTATTACATTATCATCATTTAGCGGATGCTCCTATCCAGAGCAACTTACACAGGTTACATTTTTTACATGTTACCCATTTATTCAGCTGTATATTTACTGAGGCAATTCTGGGTTGAGTACCTTACCCAAGGGTACAGCAGCAGTGCCCCAGTGGAGAATCGAACCAGCAACCCTTCCATTACAAGCCCTGCTCGTTGCCACTATGCCACACTGCTACCCCATCCTGTATGACATGGAATTAAAGGACAGATGCCCTGGCTGTTTAGCTGTGTCCTATGCTGACTGTTGAATAATTCTATTTGAGAGAGCAATGGGGAAAAGGTTATTCTATGATTTTTTTTTTTTTTTTTTTGGGGGGGCAGGGAGCTGGTTCTCTTGAATTGGAGAGAGAGATATTGAATTATCCAGTTCATTCACAACTTTAAAGAGCTGTGACACACACAAAAAAAAGACATTTACTGAAAAGATGTAATGCAGGAACCAGTTTCGCCTCTACTCTCATTGGGGTTGAAAGGTGCAGGCATTTGCTATGTTTTTAAAAAATCTGTAGCAACAACTAGTACCATTAATATTATTAGATGTTATTATTACTGTACCCAGCCTGCTGTGATGTATATGACTGTCCGCTGCTCTTTGCTGATCCTGAATTACTTTGGAATGGGTGAAGAGCATGCAGAACTTCAAAGCCTTTTTCACAAAGTTTCATTCTGAATCACAAAGGAATATTTCAGACTGAAGTTGATGTTCAGAATCAGCTCTTCAGGGCTGAGATTACAGCCTTCAAAGCTGGGAGCAAGAGAAATACACACACATACACACACACATACACACACACACACACACACATACACACACACACACACACACACACACAGCAAAGGAAAGCTCAAAGCAAAGTGCATGCTTACATACTGTACATATGGACCAAAATTCTCATACAAATTGCTTGAACCTTGTGAGATATGCAGACCTTTCTGGACATACATACCCTCTGACTGTGGGAAATGTCCCTGTAAAGGGAGGCTGGTGAAATTACAGATGATCTGAATGTTGTCTGATGTTGTACCAGTAGCATGCGCTACAGACAATAAATGTGACATTTAAGAAGAAAACATCACAGATGCAGAGTATCTGTGGTCAAAACACAAACCAGCAACAAAATGTAAGATTATAGTTTAAAGAGGAGAACAGGCTCAACTAGCATTGTGGTTCTGCCTACAGAAAGTATCATACGCTGGGTCTCTGTTTCCACTGCTAATACTGGCAAGCTATTTCATGCATTAGTAACCCTCTGTGTAAGATATACTTCCTAGTGTCAGTGTGAAATTTATCTTTGACTTGCTAAATACCTATACCCAGCCTGGAATGGCCTCCATAGTCTACTTTATTAATCGCTTAAAATTTAAAATCCTCTCTGAGTCTTCTTTTGCTGAAACTAAAGAGATTAAGGGTCCTAAGTCTCTCTTCATAACTTACACGTTTGATATCCGGAACCAGCCCTTATCTGCTCTTTTTGCAGAAAGCTCATATGTCCTTCAGAGTCCGGTGCCCAGAAAACAATTCCAGCGCTCTTTTTGGTCTGCTTGACACCCCTTATGCAAAAAAAAAGGATGCAGGTCTTTCAGGGTTAACACATTGCATGTCCTTAACTTTGAGGTTTCATCATGTTAATTAAAACAGAATTATTATGATGTAGCCCTCTGGTGGTGCTAAATGGGAATTAAATTAGATGTGAAAAGAGATGGACTGACTTTGGATCAACATCTGTTAATCCTGTTTCAAAGACCCTGTGTTCCATACTCCATGTTTCTACGAGACACAAACTTAAAGGCTTTTTTCAGGATCTAAGGACTCCTTTCTGTGTGTATCTGTGCGTGTGAGAGACTGGATGTATTTGAGTGTGCATGTGTGTGACCATGTGCACAGGTGTGTGTGTGTGTGTGTGTGTGGGTGTGTGTATATGTGTGTGTGTGTGTACACTCATCTTTTTCCTTTATATTAAAGTTGGCTCATCAGGGCTTGCTTTGCGCAGGATTGCGTGAGATTGCCCCTTGTTCCCTCTGAAGAGGACTCAGCAGTACGAAGCCATTTGTGAAAGTGTGGTCTTTGATGTCAGGCAGGGTTTCACACGCTCTGCCTTCCCTCCCAGGTATCTGAGCCTTATTGCAGGGATGAAGCCAGTCTCTACCTCCCGTTCACAAACCCCACTGCAAAACCCAGAGAACTTTTACAATTCATTAGATCCAGGTTTCTCTGTCTAACTAATACTAGCTACACCTTTTTTTGCAGGTGCTGAAACAGCTCGCACTTCATTACATGTTAAAGATCATTCATAATTAATTTCGCTCCCCCACGTAGTTAACAGCTAATATGATTTAGAAGCTGCGCACTTGCTTCCGAGGGCAGCACGGTAATGAGGAGGGTCCGTGGTTAAGAGGAGCCCGTCTCGGATAACGAGACCTTTTCTGCTGCGCTAACGGCAAGGTCTCCCGTAACAGGTCAAGGACTGGTATGAGCAAGCGGCGCGGTCCGACTCCGTGACTAATTTAGCGTGAAAGTGTGGGAGAACACGTGGCTTTAATGCGCTCGTTAAGCGTAACGAGGATGGGAAGAGAAGCCATGTTTACTCGCAAGGACACCGGAGGATGATGTATTGTGACATTTTTTTAAAAATTATTTTTCTGACATAACCATCGCTGCATTTAATCAGTAACGTAAACAGTGAAAACGGAGGAGGGCCTCGTGTGATGCTACTCTGCAGAGAGTGATGCGTCTTCTGATGTTATCGCAGCCAGATGTCAGCTGTGACTGGCTCTCTGAGCTCTGAGTGAATAGTTGCTCTGATCTCCAGAGCCATAATCAACAAATCCAGTTGCATTCTGGGATATCCAGAGGTGCTCTGAAACTCCTCTACTGAAAGAAGAAGAAAAAAAAAACAATGCAGTGCATTTCTTGGCAAGCACACCACGGATGGTCATCATAGTGTAATTGGACTTAACTGGATTTGTAACTGTTGAAACCTTACTGTAATTTCTGTATGTCTGGAAGTTGGATGTTCATGAATTGATCTCTCCAGCTATTGTATGCTGTGGCCGATCTTCATGTTGCCTGTATTTGATGAGGTCCATGCCACGTTGCCTTCAGCCACGCACTAGGAAAACGACCTTGGTATCCTTCATGCTGAAAGCCATTGCAGCTGTGTTGCTTCTGTTTGCAGGATCACGGCAGCTGCTCAGTCTGACACAGCACCAACCTCTGTCTCTTCTCTGCAAATTCTCTCCACTCCCCTGTCACCTGCCATGAGGTTCTGCACGCTGTCATAATCGGATTATGACATCCAACAACCTCTCCTCATAATAATAATCACCATCATAATCATCATCGTGCTCTTTTAAACCCCTTTATAGAGTGCTGCATGTTTTTCATCCTCTTATTGTCATCTATTCTTACTCACACAATTAAAAATAAGACCCAATTACATTACTGACATTGAGCAGACACTCTTATGCAGAGCAACTTACATTGGTTACAATTTTTTACATGTTACCCATTTATACAGCTGGATATTTGCGGAGGCAATTCTGGGTTAAGTACCTTGCTCAAGGTTACAGCAGCAGTGCCCCAGCAGGGAGTCGAACTGACAACCTTTTGATGACGAGTTCTTCTCCTTACCATTATGCTACACTGCTGCCTATTTCATTCAGTACAACGTAGCAACATGTTCAGCTAACTGTGGCTGTGACAGTTTCATTGGCTGTCCACCATTTTATGCCCCAGTCTCCTGTTTACACGGGGTATTCATACCACGTCTTGTCAACCAATCATATGGGGGTTAATTTGCACGGCATCACCTAACAGAGAAGCTTAATAACCAATAACTCTGTGTAACTAAACACAATACTTACTGTGGATTGGTTCTCCAATAAAGGAATGTGTCTGATAAGAGAGTTTCTGAATAAACATAATTACATCATTTTAATTGTTATCCAGCAGCAGTTTGCTGTGGGCAATGTTGAGATAAATATAATTAGAAGGCTGCCTTCATCCCTCTTGCAGAGCTCAATGTTTTATTTTGAGTTGGGGTGACAGTGTAGCATAGTGGTGAGGAGCTGGGCTTGTAACCAAAAGGTTGCTGGTTTGATTCCCCACTGGGGCACTGCTGCAGTACCCTTGGGCAAGGTACTTAACCCATAATTGCCCCAGGAAATATCCAGCTGTATAAATTAATAATGTGTAAAAATTGTAATCTGTGTAAGTCCCTTTGAATAAGAATGTTTGCTAAAAGCCAATAATTTAATGTAATGTTTTATATGTATTCTGTTATTATGCATAGTTACACATTAATAAATGTCTTATACAGGCTTCTAGTTCTTTCAATAACATATTATAACACTATTTGTATGCTTTTTCCCTGTGCTTAGACAAATTCAATTTTAAAAGCATGTATGCTATTGCTATATGAATGCCACTCATTTCAACTCAGATCATTCAAGGAACATTCTGCCTGAATGAACATTCAAACAGAAATGTAAAGATTCAGCATTTTCCATTGCTTTGAGATTACCCTCAAAGCTCCTTTGAAAACGCCTCTTAAAATAACAGAACCATGACTTAAAAAAATGTTGCACAGTTTAGAGGTTTGATCATAACATGCTCTGATTCTGAAACTCTTACAAGCCTTTGAGTCCTGTTTATTCAGCTCCATGCTAACCTCTTTTAGATGAGACAGCAACGTGGATAACTGAATCTTTTTAAAAAGGATCAGGGTACCAAGACAGGCATCAAGTCGGAACTTCTTCCTTTTTTTAATCCATAAATGAGATAAGGAGATCAAAAGCCACGGTGATTTAATTGCCTCATTTTATGTGTTAAATCAAACCTGCCTGGCAAATCAGATGAATGTGGGGATGATAATAGAGGTGGGGTCAATAATAGAAATGTCACACCTTCCTGTTATTAAATAAAGCAGTGTATTCAGAAATGGAAAATGTAAATGTCCTTAGTATGCACCATATGAAGTCCAGATAAGGGCCTCAGTGCCTGGAGTCAGAGTGTGAAAAGGCAAAAAAAATTATCTGTGGGCTATTACTTTTTTCCGTTTTTTGTATTTAATGAATTAAATGGTGATGGGGCCTCAGAGGGAATCGGTGGATATAATCACTGAGTAAACTGTGTGCTTAGCAAATAAAGGCATCACACACTGCATTGTCTGTCCAATGACCTTATCCTTTATCATAATAAAGCTATGACGATGATGGGATGATGATTATTACTGTTATTGCTATATTTCCTGAGCAGATGCAAAGCGTATCATTTGCATAAAAGAGCTGAAAGGACGAGATAAGGGAGAGGTGGAGGAAGGGGAAGAGGGAGGGAGAGTTAGTATGGATTTGCATTGTGTGTGCATTGTGTGTGAATATTACCCAAAATGCAAAGCACTTTCACGTGATTCCACCTCAGTGCTAGCTCAGTGTTAGCAGCGTGGGCTGAATACAGGGGTCGGGACCCGCGTCCCTCCTGGTGTACGCATGGGGCAGCCACGTCGGCTTATTCCCACGGACGTCACACATCAATAGATACACGAGACATCCTTCCCCCGGGCTCCCCGGTTATTGGGAGAGCCAGGTGCACATGCAGAGGAGCAGAGAATCCTGCAGCACCTGAGTTATCGAGCTTACAGAGCCAAACTTCCCCCTACTGAGGGGGGCCAGCTCACCCCAGGAGAGGGGCGAGACGTGGCACAGAAACCCGAGGACTTCCCCTTTTCCCTCTTTTTTCCTTCCTCTCCCTTTGAAAGGATCCCTCCTCCCTCCAGGCCAGTAGCTTGTCTGTCAATTCTGTCCTCCTCAAACCCCTGCACCTGAGAAAATATCCCCCCTTCTCAATGTTTTAGCCGCTAACACCGGCACAGCTTCGGGTCATCACGGAGAATAAAACACCACGAGATGGGAGAAGCTCTCCCGCCTTTGTTACGCTCTCTGCGCTACACCCTGACTTCCATAATCTGGGGATGACCTTGACGCTGAAAGCGTTCGCGGACCCGTTGCATCTGTTTGTCCCAGCACAACAGCTGCTTGCTGTTACACACCAACAACCTCTGTTACTCCCCAGCGCCGCGAGCAGCTTCTGTTCCGCTCGTCTTTTACATTCCTGCCATACTTTACTATGATATTCAGCGACTTCCCCCTTAAAACAATAATAATGATAATAATAATAATAACATACAACCTATTTACAGCATATACAAGACCAATCAATATCTCAGTCATTTCCACTTTCATGTATTTGATGTTCTGCATTTGATGCAGAACATTTTACAATCTGAGCGAGTTTGGATCGTACTTTCAGAAGATAAGTTCGTTCCTATGAGTGCACTACATTATATGCAAATGATGACACTCTATTCCCCTCCCACTCATCCTCCACCCATCTCGTAGATCAATAGGCACTTCTCTTAATATCACTGAACCGGGTCATAGGCCCAATTATTAATATTCTGTAACACTTTGCCTCCCCTTGCTGTGACACTGCTGAGGTTTTAGCAGTGATTTATGTATGTCCGTGAGCATAAAAAGACCACATAAATAATTCAATCATGAGGGATACATCACTACCAAGGACAGGCGGTTTCCAAGTCAGGTCCCTATGGGACACTTTATTAGAAAAGTGGACTCACTTGATTAAAAAGAAAATGAGTGCGGTGTCCGGGTTAAAAGTCACTTCCTTAATGCCCGTGTGAATGTGTGTAGGTATCCTCTAGTCAAGACACAGACTGTGCTGGGTTGTGGCCTGTATCCATCTACACAACAGGAAGCAGCTCTTTATGGCCCACCATCCGCATCCACTGAAACAGGAAGTGGGTCATTACAGCCTGAGATTCACATCTATTTAAACAGGAAGTGTATCTTTATTTCCTGGCATCCATACTCGCTTGAACAGGAAGTGGCTCACTAACACTACTGCTTTAATACTGTCCTCCTACGTAGTGACAATTTCTCATGTAAGGAGCAGGCAGAGGAAACAACGTGGATCTGATGTTAGGGTGAAATCAATCAAACCTAAGCTCAGATATATATTTGTATTCCTCTTTTTCCTAAGTAAAAGCTACAAAAGGTTCACTGAAACACTCTTGGAGTCATTACCTGTTACTAAGCAACAACAATAATAGGTGGGACACACACACATACACATACACATACACATACACATACACATACACACGCACACGCGTGCGCGTGCACAAAAAGATACATATATGTCCTATGGAAATAGCCAGAGGAGAAATGTAGCGTGAAGATTTCCCTACCCCACTGGAGAGCTGTACACCATTGCATCAGAGAGAGGTTTGAATTCTGGCCTAGAAATCCAGGTTTGCACCTGACAGCTCAGCATCTTGCGTCGGATCTCATCCCCACACTCTCCTGCAGAAACATCCGTGGCCATCCTGAGATTTGACACGAGTTATTTTGTAATGTAATACACAGCTGTATTGCCGAATGGGGCTCAGTGATAAGTGGAGGTCTGAATGCCATGTGCATTGACACAGGGAAGAACACTGAATTTTGCTACGCTCATATAGAAACTTGGACTGGCATTATTTTTTTGTACAAATCTGTTTGCTCCTGTTGAGCTCACCAGCTGTTAGTTAATGCAAATAATACGAACACCCACGCAAATCTCACCACAAATTGACTTGACAGTAGCCCTAATGGAAAACATCTTTCAGAATGATTCACTCAATTAAAATAATAATTCTACAGCATGACTCTTCTGTCATTTTAAATATCCAATTACAGGGACTTATTTTGTTGTTGTTCAGTATTGGAAATGCAGGAGCACAACAAAACTGGAAATCTGGTGCCCAGTAGCGGCTGAGATATGTAATTTGAAGACATAGAGAGGTTTCATACCTTTTATAGTACAGGTGTTTGCTTTTTCAGAGGAAGTGGAGGTATGATGGTATTTCTTTATGACTGCATTACATAATGACATTACGACTGACTTGTTTCATGACATTTTATGAGGGCATTATGGTTGAGATATTGCGACTGCACTGTGGTATTTTTAGTGGCTGAATTGTGTCATGATTTTTTGTGACTGCATTATGATATTGTGACTGAATTATTTTATTATTTCTTGAGTGAATTATGTTATGATATTACGACTGAACTGTGAAATTTTTGCCGACTGAATTATGTTATATATTTCTGTGACTGTATGGTCATGTATTAAAATTTAATGACCACAGCAGAGAGCTCGGACAGACGCCTGCAGCTATAATGCAGTGATACCCTCCACAGATGGAGCTCAGTCCTCACGCTGCCCGGATCATTTTTGTTGAACTGCCTGAGATAGGGCTGGCGGAACAGGAAATGAGGAGGCGAGATGATCATCACTGATATTACTGCTTTTATCATATGGCAGATGGGATCTTTTGCCTTTTTGCAATTGTCTCAAGAAATGGACAGCTCATTCCATTGTAATGTTAAAAGAGGTGTGTGTACAAAGGGATCAGGGTGGGTGTGTACGTGTGTGTGTGTGCGTGTGTGTGTGTGTGCTTGCGTGCAGCTGTGTCTCTAATAAGGTTGGCTCCAGAACAATTAGTTTTATCCACATCACTGAGAGCATGTGCCTCAGTGTTTTTCGCCTACTCCCCTACTGTGCTCAAGCCGTGGGTACACGGGTGATATTCAGCTCCCCAAATTTAAAATGTGGGATGTGGAGCGACACCCTAATCTCCAGCCCTGGCTGGTATGGAAAGGCTCATAGGACCTGCGATTTTGATAAAATGGGATACGGATTCTCCGGCAAATCCTAATTAAGATGGCTGGGTCCTGCGGGGTCTAAATGAGGCATAGAGAACACAGGAAGTTATGTGGCCATCTGGTGGCCAACCCGGGAAATGGCAGCTGCATTCCTGACAGCCAGTGCTAATGCGAAAACAAACCCATTACCCGCGCGTCCTCAGTGCTGGCGGAGGATTAATTGGCCTTACTTTCCCCATTTGACACTGTCCTCTCCTGCGCCTCTCAGGGCCTTCGCAAAGGGGGGAGATGCCTGCGTCCTCATTCATCTGTCAAATCATTAGCTTGGCTGCCGGCTTTGAGAGAGAGACGGATCTACAGCACACCCTCGAACCCGGAGACGATGTTCCCACCTTCTGAGTGCTGCCGTCCGCCACTTCAGGGTCACGTGATCACCTGAATCGGTTCTGACCCGACAACGACGATGGCAACACCCACACCAAGCTACAGCCCCCGCTACTATGCCGATTCATCTCTGGCCCAGTTTGTTTACATTGGCCGCGATTCGAGGGACGAGAGCAGACGCTGAGCGTTGCTGTTATTACGGTTGCCGGGTTGAGATCGAGTTAGCATCGCGGGTGGACCGTGCTGATGAGTCCATTTTTCTTCTGCGGTGGTGGTCTGACAGTGAGATGGTATCCAGCCACTCTGTGAAACTGGCTCCGATTGAACACTGGGAACTTGTGTTGTTGATAAGCCCAGGAAACATTATGCCTGCAATCTGTGTGGTTCTCATTAGCTCCCGGTAAAATACGGACTGGAGGAGATATCTCACTCAGCGTCCCCTGGGGAGGGGGAGGGGGGCACACACAACCTCACTCTTACGACCAGGTGCAATCCCCACCCCAGACTCCAGGCCCAAATGAAAAATACATACGCAGTCATTACTAATAAAATCCTTTCAAAGTATTTCATTTATGTGTAAAAAAAATTGTGTAGCAAGGCACATAAAAGGGCATTGATTTCACACAGTTTTTGATGGGAGAGTTTATTGAATCTGAGTACAAAGCACACTGTCTTTTACTTGGGGGGGAAAGAAAGAAAGAAAAAAATAAAAATGTTTTTCACGCAAGAATGTTCCGGTTAAAAGAATGATAAGATAAGTGAGTGAAAGTGTTGGCGCTTCTCTTTTCCTCCTCCGTCCTTTAACCCACGCTGCAGTGACGGGCGAAGCGGTTTACTGCGCGTGTCATTCCCTGGCTATCGCCAGCTCCCCCTTCTCCCCTCATCGTAAATGACAGCGTTTGTGTTTTCAGCACTAAGTCAATTTGCAGGAAAGCAATGAAGTGACAGTTTCGCTAATTCATCACAAGTGCCTCTGGTAATCATGCTAGTCACCTTCAATGACTTTTACTCAAGCAATAAAAGTTTATGAAGCTGATATTTCTGCAGGCAGCAGCCTATACGGGCAGCTGCTAGACTGATTTGTTACTGTATGCTTCCATTACAGAATTAAATCATGAGCATTGCTTAGACACCCACGTTTGCTCTCCAGAAAACTAAATGTAATCTTTCTGTTTTAGCATTAGAATTTAGCATAATAGCACTTAAAAATCATTTTATGGTCTATGTATGTAAAACATGTAATGTATTTAAACATATATATGTTGAAAACTTAAAAACAGAAAATATTTTACGGTCCTTGCATGAGTTTTTGATAAACAATTTGCACAACCAGTCCCACACTTTCACTCAGATCAGAACTTAGTCACATGTACTCAGTGTGGTTAACATCAAATGCCATAATACATACATATAATAAAAAATATGATAACAAGATACAGCAAACACATAACAAGAGCAGGCATTATGCAATCAAATAAAATAATGAAGAAAATCAATAAAATCAAACAAATGTAAAACTTAGGCAGATTAAGAACAGACGAAATATGGTGGCACTCTTTGGGAGAATGCTTTCATCTGCTGGTTTCTTTACTCGTGGGTCTCCCAAGAGACCATAAACACAAAAACTGACAAGCCAGTCACTGTCATTAAATCAATTTATGATGATGTTCTCCCACCAGTCCTGGCTTCTAGTGCTCACAGGCTTCTCTGTACTGTCTTGGCATTAGCTAAGGTCACCGCTATAAACACTTTATGTCAACGTTATTTACGTCTTCCTTGTACAGTAGCTATAAGGTTAATCTCAGAAACCGGTCGCTTCCACGGTAATGAGAAAATTAGGGTGCTGCCACTTTTGCCCCCGACATTGTTTTAAGAGCTGCGGTACACTTAAGCCTTTGCCACCTAGACAACGGGAAACAACAAAGTGAGAAACAGTGCAGTTTCATTGTTATCAAAATATTGAAAAGAATCTGTAAGAAATAAATGGATCTGTGTAATTGCAGATAATAAAACGCTGTCAGTGGTATATGATATTTTTATCATATTATTTGCCTTTAAAAAGGTTAAACTCCTGCTTTAACGCTGTCAAGTGAATTACGCCTACCATTCCACCCATCGGCTATGATTTGCATATTGCGAGGGAAAAGAGAAATCTGATCACATTGAGAACAGCAGGGACACATTTTGAATTTTAATACCAGGTGAACATGTGCAAGAGGTATTCATGTGATCAGATACAGATGATAGCGCTTTACATTATACATAAGCATAAGACACTCTTATTCAGACTGACTTACATCGGTCACAGTTTTTTTTTTGTTTTTTTGTTTTTTTTTTTTTAACAATGTTATCCATTTATACACCTTGAACCAGCAACCTTTTGGTTACGAGTTCTGCTCCTTAAATGCACCCTAAGATACATGGGAGCTAGTCCATGCAAGGGTTTGGAAGTTAAAAGAAGTATCTTATCATCAGAGTGATATGTCACAGGAAGTCGAGGAAGTGAGGCTGAAACAGGACTGATATTTCATTGCTTTGATTAAAACAGCCGAGTTCTGTGCTTGTTCGGGTCCTTCGCAGAGACATTCACAGCGTATCGCAGTAGTCTATTCTCCAGGATACAAACATGTGGATTAGTCTATCAGGATTCTGCACTGACGTATAATGCTGGATTTTAGCAGTGTTTCTTAAATGAAAGAATGTCGCTGTGGAGATATTTGTTGCATCAGTATCGAATGCCAGATCTTAGTCAATAGTAAAGACAGCATTTCTAACAACGGAGTTTGGTTCAGTAGGGCAGCCATCCAAGTTCAATATCAAGTCCGATATCTTTTGGACCAATGATCAGCATCTTGGTTTTGTCAAAAATAATCAGCCAGAAATTGCCTATTATCCAGTCTTTGGTACTATCTTTGATACATGCCTCTGAGCTGCCAACTTGAAGGGCTTCAGCTGGTGTCACTGACAGTTGCAATTGTGTATCATCGGCATAGCAGTGAAATTTCACACCAGGTCATCGAGTTGAAGCCCGTGTCAAGGGAGCAGTGGAGGTCCCGGCACCAAACCTTGCAGAAAACTGGTCAACTTCAGAGTACTCAAGCGATATTTGTCAGCCAGGTGGAAAAAGTAATAAGTATCTGAGGAGTAGGATTTAAATTGGCAGAGAACCTATCTGCTGATGACTGACCAAGTTTTAAACTTGAAACCTCAGATTAAACTTAAAACTTTTTTTAGGGGGATTTGATAGTCAGTTACATCAAAAGGAGCACTTCAACTGAGAAGAATAAGAATGGAAAACTACCCACAGTTTGATGATGTTGGATGGTCATTCATTACCTTAAAAAGTGCTGTCTCAGTCCTGTGGTGCAGTCTACATCCTGACTGGAAAGTTTTGCAGATATTTACTTTGAAAGGGAGTGATTTGCTGAGTCACAGGTTTTTCTGAAAGTTTTGAAAGGAAGGGGGTGAACTGGGCCTATTTTTCTTCAGGTGTTCAGGGTCAAAATTCAGTTTCTAAAGGAGTGGCTTAATCATTGCCAAGTTCTGGAATTTTGGCATCTGCCTTCTTTCACCTGCTTTGCTGGGGTGGCACCCAGCAGACATGACACAGACAGTAGCTATTGCAATCATTTCCTCCTGCTCTAGGGGTATAAAACATTCAAAACACTCTCCTTCTGGTACCCACTGCCATGCGTATATCATGCGCATGTTTGAAAATCTGTTTTTGAAAATTTGTCTCTGATTGTCCCACTCTTTTCATGAAGAAACCTCATTGTAGTCCTCACAGATAAAAGTTTAAGAGTACTCCTTGCAGGCTACGGACCCTGTTTTCTGTCCGCTGAAAAGGAATCTCGCATTATCCTTATTTTGTTCTTTAAATCTGGAGTAATAAAATGCTCGTGCAGAGGCAAGAATATGCTTGTGTTTAGTGACACTGTCCTTCCACACCCAATCACCTCTGTCACAGATAACCGCCATTTACGTTCCAATACTACAGAGTCTTGCTTAAGGACATGAGTGTGATCGGTATACCAGGACATTATTTCCAGGAGCTACATCATTTAGAGCACGTCAGAGTGTATGGATTAGGTCATCTGTCAGTTGGTTAATTGATTGACCAGCTGACAGATGATCAAGGTAGCCTTTAAACCCTAACCTTGGATTGAGTCCATTGCAGTTTGATTTGCACAGAAAGGAAGCAGTTGACATTTTGTCTGCAGGGGAAGGACATTGATGTTTCTGAGATGCTCTTAGCCAACACCTTTTCCCATTGCATTTTAGTTTTTTTTTTTTTTTTTTTTTTTCATGCACATGTTATGTTTGATTTGTAGAGCATATGGCAACACCAATGCACTTGCAGGACCAATGCACTTGCTACTAGTGTGGCATGATCAGGAGAGAGCACTTGGCACAATCAAAGAGCAAAGTTACCCAAGGGCATTGTGGGTGAAATAGTGGTTCTGCTCATCTGTAGTCCTCACTGGCAGTTAGAAAGCGACAGATGAATTCTGGGTTCAGGCTGAATCTGATCACGGGGTTTTTAGAGGTTTGTCTCTGCAGCAGACAAATGGCAGCTGCTTCGTTCTGCTGCTTCAGACATTCTATTAGCTGGCGTTGTTGTTTTTGACATTTTTTTGTCCCCATTCCTGTTTATTCCGTGCCTGTGGTCATAAATGAGGCGCACTCAGCGGCCGTGTCTCCTTCATCTTTGCTGAGAAAGGGGATTCGTATGTATTACCTGGTTGGCCCAACAAGGCCTGGCTTTGCCCCTGTGCTCAATGCCTCTGAAATATGCTAGCCCTTTCCTCCACTGCCTCCCCAAATCTTTGATGCATTATTCCTTTACTATTTGGGTTCAGTCAAGGACACCCACAGATATTTTTTCACACTCTAGTCACACAAGGGCATTTCCAAATGCAATATCCTGTCCTCCAACCTCCAACGCACGCATGCATGCCTGCACACATACAAACTCACGCTCTGTTTTTCTCCGTTTGCTGTTGTGCTTTGACTGATGTGAAATGCACAGATCATTCTGCTCCCTTCTCAGGATGTCTTATACTGCACTGATGCCACCACAAACATACACAAACGCACGCACGCGCGCACACGCACGCACACACACACACACACACACACACACACAGAATACAAACACTGCCCCAGTGCAGTGCATTTGGAGAGCAATAGTTACACACTCACACTCTAACACACACACATATGTACTCACACACGCACACACACACACACACACACACACACACACACACACGCACGCACACCAGTGGGACACACATTGTAAACATAAGCAGGGCACATGTTTGTGGCTTTTTGTTTTCATTATTGTTTTTTTTTTTTTTTTTTTTTGTCAGCCTTGGGTATGTGTTTATTACAGTATAACAAGAACCCGAATACCCAACAGTTCACTCAACAGGTTAATTATTTATTAATCTATTTCTGTAGCCTCCATTTTCCCCCACACGTTGGGGTCTGTCTGCTCAAACGCCCCGGCACTCATTATCTTGACACCGTTTTATGGGGCACTACAAGACCGACGTTCTTTTTAATTGACCTGACTTAATTGATTTTGAAGCGTTTGGTGGAGGGGGGGTGGGGGTGTATGGCTGTGAGCGAGAAGAGGAGGCGAGCAGGAGGCTCTCGCGCCAGCGGAGCAGCAACGACAGGAGGAACGCGTACCGCTCCTCTCATTCGCTCCTGCAGCGCTCCCCCAACGGCCCCTGACCTGTCCCCTCAAACCGCGGAGTGTCTCAGCGCCTCCTCGGACAGATGTTGCTCTTAATTGGACCGACAGCATTCACTTTTCGACAAGTTCTGTGCAGCTTCACGAATGTAACCCCCCCAGGCAAAAAAAAAAACGCACCCTTGAGCGCACACCGTGTATGCACTGTGGGGGCAGTCACGAGGCGCTGGCGTGCCAAGAAAGCGCTTACGAAACACAGCTCCGTCGCATTTAATCGTACCCCTTGAAGGCGCAGGCGCTCAACAAGTAGAGCGTGTTTCTATTTACAACCGAAACAAAATCTGTGAGGCTTGGGTGCTGACAGAGCCTTCTAGCACACAGCCAAGTATTAATATGTACCTTACATGCTGTTATGATATACTCGGGCGACTTAGTTTAGATTTGTCTGATGGTATATAAGTTCCTGCCATGAGTTGACCCAAGGGTATTGCATTGTAAAACACGAAAGCATTGCCATCGATAACACCGCGTGTGATTCCGGACTAATCTCTCCTCTCGCGTAGCATTGGTAATATCCCATATAAAATATGCTGTCAGTTTAATAAAGGAACAAGTCAACACGTTGAATTGCTTTCCCCTGATAGCTGCAACTCCTCTGCAAGATAAATTCATTCTGCTCCCAAAGCTTGGCTGGGCACCATATTTGCGTTCCTGCCAAAAACTCTTCCCTTTCGCAAAACAACAAGTCTCACATAAATATCGCTCCAGGAAAAAAAAAATAAGAAAGATTCCATCCTACCGCGCTACCTGTATGAAATAATATGTATGATATATTCTGTATCACACATAGTAGCATACAGATTACTTGTTGGTATTGATCAGATGTTGTGTTTCCAGTATTTTATATATCATTTTCCATTATGTACTGACTTGTGTTATTTCAGTAGGAGAGACATCACTGCTGCCACGTTTAATATTTAATTTTTAGTTTCCAGACATGAGCCTACTGTGTGATGGTATGATGCTGTAACAATGTTTTGTACCACACACACACATGCACACACACACACACACACACACACACACACACACACACACAGCTCTCCATCTCTCTCAACACACTCATTTCAGCTAAGTGCTCTCTATGCCAGCTAAAATGAATTGATGCATTGCCCATTACATTAGAGTGAATGAGACCCTCGAGGCCGGTGGGAAAGAGCCATGAGAGGTTAAAACTCAATGACACTCTAGATGCAGGGAGCATCTGGGTAGCGGTGACGTTACCCTCTTTGAGAGGGACCCCACCGCTCTCATCCCCTCCAGGAAAAGGCACAGTGTGCAAACCTCTCTCCCGCTCTCAGAAACATCCTCTCCCAAGCATATTGGACACCCGGCCTTTCTTTTGAACACATGATGAGAGTCTGCCCTAACTCTCCCCCTTTTTTTAGGTGTATATAATTCATGCCCGGTGTTAAGCGCGCCGGGTGTTTTCGGTAAAGGACGGTCACGTCCAAATGGCTCCTCTGAATGGCTTCTCCAGCAGTTTGTCACGGGCCCATTTGGAGTAGGTGTCAGCTTGTATTGCACTAATATATCTCAAGCCATTTAGAGTTAATGTTCCCCTCTTTTCTCTGTCAGAGCAGGCTGGACATTTGATGGGGCACAGCAGTACCATCCAGTAAATGCAATAATCGATCAGAAATATCGCTGGAACAGCCAAATGCAAATAAAGGAGGCTCTGATATATATAGAGAGAGGTAGAGCTCTATAGCTCTCTGTTGGTAAATGGTAGTAATATCCTTATGATACTGTGCATAGATTGACAGGCAGAGACAACACTACCATCAGTCTAAAGATTTGCATGCACTGTGGATATGCAGACTAAATGGATAAATGTTGGAGACCGTGCTGTATGTTTCTCCACCAAATGAAAAACTGTTTGCTTGTAATTCTTAATGAGAGGTGCATATGTTCATTAGCGAAACAACAGCAATCAAACAAGGACACAGCTCTCAGACAACAAGGACACGTTAATTAAAAGCTGCGAGCTGTAAATGAGCTCTGGTGGCTATTGTGCCGTCTTGGCAGGCTTCTCCCTGTGGCAGCTGCCATCTGAAAGGCATTCAAATACTGCTACATCGGCACAGATGCAGCTACACCTGTGCAAACAGTTCTACACCTGTGCAAAACACCTCTTCACCTGCACAAAAACTGCTACACCTGCACAAATACTGCTACACCTGCACAAATACCTCTACACCTGCAAAAAAAGGGAACACCTATGTAAAAAAAAAACCTCTACACCTGCACAAATACCTCTACACCTGCACAAACAGCTCTACACCTGCACAAACACCGCTACACCTGCACAAACACCGCTATATCTACACAAACACAGTTACGCATGTACATGGCTATGCCATCTCTCTCACCAACTCAAACATAAAATCAGAAATAAAGCACTTTGATCAGGTTCAAAGACAATAACTCAGTCTGTGTGGCAGTCCACAGATGTGTACGGATGTCTGTGTGTCTTTTGAATTGCCACTAATATGTACAATCCTGTTTTGTTATTGCCACTGCATACTAAATAAAATTATCATATTTATATACTGATTATTAATTATGAAATTAAACAGAAATCAATTATTAAACACTTGGACATTCAAAGAAACCCCTCATTCTGTTCTGACAGAGAATCACTTGAATTGTAGCAAAGGGAGTCAGAGAGGGGATTTGAGTGAATTATTTAAGGCATTGAATAGAACTGATAAGGTGTACCACAGAACTTATTTTACAGTAATTTCAGTGAAGAAAAACAGATGGCTTGTGCAGAAATGGGTTTAAGAGTAAATTTCACACTGGCTCTGGTAAGTATTCCCTCACGCAGAGAGATATTAATGCATGAAAGAGTTTGCCCAAGGGTTGAGCAGACACTCTCGCATCCTTTGAGACTAAAGTCAACGCAGTGACAGATTCACTCTCTGGGTTACAGGCAAAAGGAGAGGCAACGATAGGCCAAATGGCACATTCTCTTAGCTGTCCTCCCTCACAATATGATGCTGTAGAATAAATCTGTGATTCAAAGCTCTGAGTATGTACAAATGCAAATGTACAGATGCAAAACACATGTCCACAGGTTTAAAGTGCCAAGGGTTAGGGTTACATATTTGTCGCATACATAATCAGGCCTGTGATTGACAGTATCCAGTACCGGTGTTTGTCATCAGGCAGATTACAAACGCCGTTTTTAAAGGTCCCTCTATAAATACACAATGGGCCAAAAAGTGACATCTTGACATATCTCTGAAAGAGCTAAATCTCATCCCCAGCTCTGAGTAGCCCGCTGTAGTTAATTACACCTGTGCATCAGTTAATGCTGTCAGCCCTCTCTGAAAGGCACAAAGAGTCAGGCCACATCCCGTTTAAAGAGCAAGCTGTGATCAGGCAAAACACATCAGTCTTCTGTTATAAAACACACTTATCAACAGATAGTGAATACTTCATCATCATACATGAGAAGCGACAACATACACTGCCAAATGAAACAAATCCATGGTGCTAACACAAGAATATCTCCTGCGTAAAAAATGCTGTAAATAACAGGGATATCTCCTCTGGGAAAGTGTTGTGGGGCTGGAACACCTATAAACAAATAATTAAAGCAACTATGTATGACACATCTACTTTCCCAATGGCTGAAGTGTAATTTGATAAGATTCACATAACTGGTTCATATATATATTTTTTTTTTCATGAATTCATTTCTAAATGATATTGGCTACACGTGACAACAGCCTAATTACCCCCTCCTCTGCTTGCTGTTTATAAATCATTTTCTTAATATTAAAAACTTGGATTATATTACTGTCTGTAATGTATGAGATGCATATTCCTAAGTGCTTGTAAAGTGTCTTGCCCACAGTTGCAATATAAGTTCCACCAACCCGGCGGTGCAGCTGGTTCTAAGCATCTCCATTAAGCACAGGTTCTCCATTAAAACAGGTGTTACAGGGTTGCCCAGGTAATTTGTCTGTCTGTCCAAAATATTTGGCAAAACATACTTTCCAATGTGTACTCAAAAATGTGTATGTGAATGTTGTGACAATTGATACATTTCATAATACAACCAACTGAATTGAGACGTACCTGAAATATAACCCTTGAATTGCTTAGTTCTGCAGGTGAGCATTAATCATGGACGGAGGCCTGAGGACTCAGCTGCGTGTGATGTGAGATGGAGGGTCAGACGGACAGAGCAATGCACTGCGAGCCGCGTGCAACTTTAAGCGCTGCTTCGCAGCTGTACTGGGGAAAGCTGCCAAGAGCTAACGCTCACAGCCGCAGATACCGCGGGCTGCTAAAGCGACCCGGCCCGTGTGAATGAACACACAAAGGCATGTGATATGATCAAACCGAAACGTGTCCTCCGAGGAATACGGCTTGCAGCGTGCCCTCGTCCCCCAGCGTCTGTGCTGGCAGGGGCCCGGAACAGGGGCCCGGAGCAGGGGCCTTTTCGGGGCTGCCCGACTTATGCATGGAGAAAAACACAGATGCACTGCAGTGCTGGTTCCTCAGCCTCAGTGACTGCAGCCCGGAGCTACCTCTGCTAACCCCAAACTCTGCCCCATTTGGGTGTGTACATTCTAAGGGTGTAACCTGTGTTGGGGTGTGTACATTCTAAGGGTGTAACCTGTGTTGGGGTGTGTGAGTATGGACTAAGGGTACAACCTGTGTTGGGGTGTGTGAGTATAATGTAAGCGTGTAACTTTGTTGGGGTGTGTGAGTATGATGTAAGGGTGTAACTGTGTTGGGGTGTGTGAGTATGCACTAAGGGTGTAACTGTGTTGGGGTGTGTGAGTATGATGTAAGGGTGTAACTGTGTTGGAGTGTGTGAGTATGATGTAAGGGTGTAACTGTGTTGGGGTGTGTGAGTGTTCACTAACCCACATAGCTGATGTTGCGGAGAGACTGTCTGTTCTGGGACATTAAACTCTAACAATGCCTCCCTGTTATGCACAGCCGGTAACTACACAGAGAAAGAATTTCATTTTCTCCAATAACAGTCATCTAGGCGAATTCCTCTGTAAGTGAACAGAAACAATGACACGAACTCTGGAGCAAAGAGCTGAGAGCCCTGTGGCAGAGACTGCCTCTGCCTCCCCTGCCCAGTGGTCTATCTATCCATCTATGGGGTGGTGATCAAATGCTTTCCTTTATAATGGATCAGCACCAATGAGCTGTGATTCAGTGTGGGCTCGAGGAAAAAAAAAACAAAGAGAAAAAATGACCCAGTTTAGGTTGCACAGGCAGTCTGCATGTATGCCAATAAACTTTCAATCTCTCTCCCTCTCTCCCTGTTCTTCTGTCTCTTTCCTTCTCTCTCTGTCCCTCTCTCCCTGTTCTTCTGTCTCTTTCCTTCTCTCTCTGTCCCTCTCTCCAACTCTCTTTCAGTCTCTGTGTCCCCCTCATTCTCCCTCTCTCACTTCGCCTCATGCATGCTTTCTCTCGCTGTGTGTCCCCCCCCGTCTCGTTCACAGAGTGTAGCCGCTCCCTTTTTGGAAGGCCACTGGCTGGTTGTCATACCTTGCTGTCACATGACCCTCACTTCCATTCTGCTCTCCACCTGAATGTGCTCATCAGCTCACAGTCCTGTGATCTGCACTCAAATGTTCTCTAATGTAGTGTTCCACGCTCTGTGAGCTTCCCCTGCCTTCACCTGAATGCAGTCTTTCACAATCCCTCCCTCTCCGATGTGCTGTGAGTGTTCTGGTGCGAAATTCCTGCTGTGTATCCTCTGGGAGGTTCTGATGAGCCCCGTCTGACAGACACACACGCACGCACACATGCACGCACACACACACATGCACGCATACATACATGTTCAACTCTCATGCCTCATACATGCACACACACACACACACACACACACACACACACACACACACACACACACACACACACACATGCACACACACTTGCATGTTCAACTCTCACGCCTCATACATGCACACACACACACACACACACGCACACACACACACACACACACACGCGCACGCGCACACACACACACACATGAAAAGGGCCAGATAAATGCAATCCATCACCTCTATTCTTCGTATGCTCCTTGGTCTGAGTATGGGCGTGCTTATCTATCTCAGTGATGAGAGAGCACCACTCGATTGCCTGTATTATTTTCACAATCAGCGCCTCCACTCTCTCTCTGGAATGGAGGATATTAATATGAATGGTGCAGTTACCATTATATTGTTTTCTATGTTTTTTTTTTTCTCATATGATTTGATTAGATGCTTTGTAATGAAGCACCATAAGCATGCAGCTTGTGTTGTAACCCTCAGCGAGGCGCTGCTTTACCCTGGAGAGATGTCACCACTCCATATACATTCTTCATAATTAGATGGCCGCCTGGAAAGTAAATAAGTAGCAGAGCTTGCTAAATTGATTTTGGTATTGTCCCAGTTCTTATCTCCATTATTTCACACAATCAATGGCCCCAGAGATGGGTGTGGACATCGGCTGGGTCTGAGAGCAGCGGGCATCAGAACGAGGGCTCTTAAATGAACAATCATTTCAGTGTCGGAGTGTGACAAATCCTTTGTCCACAGAAGTCACGGTGCTCAGTACTCCGATGGCTGCAAAAGACGTGCTCTGGCTAGAGCTTACTCACATGCGTGTGCATGCGTGCATGTGTGTGTGTGTGTGTGTGCGTGTGTGTGTGTGTTAGTGAATCAACACCCATCATAGTGTAAATATGTGAAATTAAATTTTAAAAAATAAGTTGTACCATATACATCTGAAACATCTATCCATTTGACTGTTACATACATAATATGTATGCATCTTTTTCACTCTTTCTGTCTCTCCTTCTCTACACACACACACACACACAAAGAGAGAGAATGTGTTTCACAGTATTTATGATGATCTGAGCAGGGATTCATGCATGAATCCAGGTAAAATGTCCAAACTCCATATTCAGCTCCATTAACAGAAGCTTGGTGTCACGCGGGAAGACGGTATAATAGGTTGCTCAGAGATTAAAGCGCGTGGCATTAAAATGGCATTTTAAAACAGATCACATACTCTTTCATGCTAAAGAAGAAGCTTTGTGGAAAATGTTTCCTGAGCACTCAGTCCTTTGTACTGCGTTTGTACCACGGGGGTTGGTAGACTGCATTATTTCTTTTAAATGGATACGGTTCAGTGTCTAAATTAACATTTTCATCACAGGCCTCATCATGAATTTCAGAGAGCCTATTGCTCTTACTTTTGATTGCAGTGTCAGAAAGCTCATTTCTGCTGGATTTCTGCTTCATAGGTTTTCTCCTCAAAGCTATGGAAATGTTGGTATCTCAAAAATGCAAGCACATGCCCCAATACCTGTGAGATGTGTTCTTAAACTGACTGCAGTTAACCTTCACTCCTATTGGTTGGACCCCTACAGCTAGGCTCAAGCTAATAATAATAATAATAATAATAATAATAATAATAATAATAGATAGATAGATAGATAGATAGATAATCTCTTGAGAGGATGAATAAAATGTCAAAGCTTTCAGAGTAGCTTTTGGGCTTTGAGAGTAGCTGTCAGGCTTGAAGAGCCTAGCGTAAAAACTGTAACTGTCTCCAAAGAGAATGTCACAGATTGTGACAGGCCATTCAGACGGCACTGTCAGTCTCTGGACTGTATGCACGATTCTGGAGACAGACCATATTCAAAATTACAATAATAATAAAAAAATAGTGCTGACATGAATTATTAATCTCCATACAGGGATAAATCTGTTTGCACATTGGACACACACTGTGTAATCCTCACATACGATAATCTGAATGGAGACATGGGTTACATGATGTATATATATATATATTAAAAAAAAAAAAAAAACACTGATGATAACATTTTACTATAGGCCCAACTGCATACTCTGTCTGTGCCATCTGGAACTCTGCTTAGCCCAACAATATAAAATCCTGAAATATTATCAAAGAAGTGTTTAAAAAGAGACACAGAACCCCCGTCCAGCTTAGGAATTATCTGAGTTTTGATCTCCACACAGTTTGTCAACAATTGGAACCAAATTAAACAGGTGTCCCCTGTGAGCTGTTGGATGACCAAATCATTTCAACAGCCACCAAATCCATTGTAGGGTTTAATTTAAATTTAAGGAAAACCGGTATTACTGAGGTTGATACCAGGACAGGTGTCATTGTCCTGTAACACATTGGTGTTTTCTGTCAAAGGAATTATGTATACTCTGTAATGCCCCACACATTGTGAAGTCAGCTGTATGCTTATTTATGCTTATGCTTATTTATTTCTTTATTTAAAAGAAATGGGTTAATGGTAGAACTTTGATACACAGATATTACGTGCTATATCATGGTAACAACAATTTCCTGGAAAGAGACAGTTGAAAAGAAACAAGTTTCAAAGTTCTTGTTGAAATGACTCTGGCTCAACTTGCACAGAGGAGGCAGTGAGACCTCTGCATATTATACCGAAAAGCTCTTCCAGGTTTGATCAAGTGGGTTCTACTTTGTTTATGTTAATGCATCTTATTACATGATGCATTTATGTCTCCTTCCACCAGTCAGTAATCCAAGTGAAAATTAGCGAACCAGCTTTGCAGCTGGCAGAAAAGACTGTTAGTAAGTTCTTCCAGCCTGAGAAACACTTCCCTGAAGTGGGCTTCCTTCACTGTGTCACGCCAACAGTCTGTCAATTACCAGGCAAGAAATTAGGAATGGAGATTAACCTCTTAAAAAAATTGATTCCCCGATTCTACACCATTGATTCTCAGAAATGACTGTCATTTCAAAACAAACAAAAGTGAAGTCATAAACGATTACCCAAATTCAAACCCTGGAAATGGTTTAGTAACTAACAGTATGTTTTGTTTGATTTCATTAAACATTAATATTTCTCCACAGTATTGTATTTGTCACTTTCCTTTGATTGACTCGTCTTAGCTGGGTTCTGTATTTTAATTTTTGATGACAAGTCTGAATGTATGAATTATATAATGCTGCCCTCAAGTGGACACACTACCAAATTTTTTTGAAAATTTTAAGGTCTGTGATTTAGCCATTTTTATTGTTCCTTTTTTCTTGGAATCAGAAAAGGACAATAGTGGATTCCATTTATTTCCAAAAACAAATCTGACCACAGAATTATCTAATTACGTGAACTTTCCCAAAATTATTTGTTTTCCATGTCAATATATTTTGAGTAACAGGTATTTGCATAAGGTGATATATTTAATTCCTTAACAGTGATGGGGTGAGGACATGGAACAGAGAAGACCACAATCGCTACAGACAGCGCATTCACCAGCTAGCTACCTAAATAATAATCATGATGTTATTCTAGCATAGCTTTATACCCATCAACAAAACCGACTTTGAAGACGATACACAACAGCCAATCAGTTGACTGATGTAGAAGATGGAGTTTACCAGTTCATCTATTCTGCTTGAAATATGATATATAATATTACATATGATGTGTGCTGTGACTGTATGTCATATATATTCAGTTGATTAGAATTAGGAACAACCATTTGAGTTCCAAGAAATATTATCGGTCTATAGTGCACTATACTCAGGGGTTCATGCACTATGAAGGTGGCAGCTGGCACCAAATATCTCCACTTCTTGGCCACCAGGAAAAAAAAAAAAAGAATAAATAAAAAAAGGACAGAGGGAGACAGATCAATACCATTAAATTAACTTTTCAATCCAGAAAACGACCATGTGTAATTGTATTTTTGGTGGCAGATACACAACAGGTTAGAGCGATAACAAACTGATATTAGAAGTGTATAAGAGATGAAGTCACACACCTAAAGAGGAGAGAAACGCACGGGCACTGTGGGAAACACACAACCATGATTGTGCGGTATGTGGGTGCACTGACCATGGTGTCTTATATACATATCATCTGGATGGTTCATCGCATTCAGGATCCACATGATATCAGCCGATTCCCAGGGTATACAGAGCTGTGAACCTGTGCACTGTGATTCATGGCCCCTGATTGACATGAGTAAAAAAAACACATATATAACCAAATGTAAGTATAAAGCATTAGCATAAGCATCTGAATGGTCCTTGAAAATAAGTGCATTTTACTCACAGTTGCATGCCCCCAGAATACTGTCATCTAAGGGGTGACTTCTATTCATTACTTATTTACACAGGCCTTTTCACACCCGTTTCCCTTTAATATTCACTCACTGTTCTGTTAGTAGGAGTAAATATGGGATTTTAAAAAAACCCAGTACTGAGCTTCACAGACATTAATTCAAACTAGAAAAAAAGCCTTTGAACATCAAGTGTCAGTCCCATTTTCTGAATCATTGTATCATTGTTTTTTTTGGGTAGGCCAAATCTTACTTAAACTGGCATTTCAGATCATTCATCGGAACGCCTGGACCAAATTAAGAGATAAATGTGAATGAGCATTTTCCGAAATGAGACGTCTGTCTTTTTCTAATTGAAGGCCTTTAGGATGTGACTTGCTTTATCTCGTAACAATGATTACAACCGTTCCAGGGCGCTAATCCCCGGCTTTGCTATCCCGCTGTAAGAAGCCTAAGAAGATGAATGTTCATTGCCTTTAATCCTGGAGGTGATTTATGGTTTTCCGGCTGTTATCCCCTTCCCAGAAACTCCACGGCCGTTCGGAGCTCTGTTTAAATCGTGCCGGCATCTGCCGCTGCATTGCCGCCCGTTCAATGCTCAGCAAATGCTGTGCGCCTTCGCCGTAGCAGCGTCTCAGTCATGCCTTTGGCGTCTGATTTCTCACGAGGCCACGTCTGGATTAGGTGTCAGAACTCATGGCATCTTCCACAATTTCATAATAATATCATAATAGAATCTCTGAATAGACTCGAGTACCCATAAACATGGAGATTATCGAAATATATTTTGGTAAAATAAATAAATAAATAAATAAATAAATAAATAGGTAAATAAAATAAACAGAGGAAGAAATACATGAATAAAAAGTCAGATAGCGTTATTTTGTGCACTCAAACAGATGTGGATAGGGCACGTGAAGACATTTCAGCTGTTTGTGAGAGCAGTGAATTCTGATATCCTTTTAATGAGAAATGCTGTAATCTCCCCAGGCCATACATATAAACACGGTCCAGTGGTACCTAAAACTGAATGAGCATCAACAATGTGCAGGGTCATATTTTATTATTATTATTAGTGGTAGTAGTAGTAGTATTGATATTGTTGTTTTTGCTGTTTATGTCTCCTCAACATGATATATATTCTCCGATATTCATTGACAGGTAATTCAAACAGCTCATTTCACTGGTATAATTAAAATTGTCTTCACTTTTTCTTTAACCCAAGTGAAGGCAACAACCTGAATTCTTACGTTGACCTCTAGTCTACAATGCTCACAGAGATGTTCAGGTGGAAGTCACCAGGTGTGCTGAGACTTATTAAAGTGAAACAGACAGAGGTCATTCCTGTTCCAACAGTCCATCACTTTATTCAAATTCACTGGTGTTACAGGCCCATTGTGAGTGTGAACAGGTGCAAGTAAATATATTTTATAAGCATTCAGCCACACTAGAACACACACACACACACACACACACACACACACACACACACACACAAAGAGCAGTTACTGTTAATTGCTGATTATTACAACTGAATGAGATTAGTATTGTAAATCACGTTTTTACATTAGCATTTCCCTCCGCTCAGTAAATCAAAATTGAAAGGGACACCCTGCCTTGCATTGTTCCTCTGATTCACAGAAACGGGGCGACATTCCGTGCTGTAGCTGCGTCAGTGTCAGTGCCCACAGAATGGCTCACAGATGCCCCCTAGTGACAGAGAGTATCTAACTGCATAATTTTACATGTGTTCATCTAGGCCTTTATTTAACACATAATTGAAAAGATAACATACAGTTTTATTGTGATCAATACTTTACCTCCCTACTTAAAATCATTTGCATTTATTTTATGTTTTAATTTACCCCTGCCTTGTTTGTTCAAATAACGTTTAATATGAGCTTTCTTTTGTAGTTCACATTTTTAAATTTAACTTCATTTCTAGGTTTGTCAACAATGCATTTTTTTATTTCTATAAAACAGAACTCTGTATGTGTTTCTACTTATTCGAATAAATTCCATAAAAATCCACAATTTGACCATTATGAATTGACAGTACTTAAAAAATAAGAAAAGGCTAAGACACAGATAACTTGTGTTTGATGCTCAGATTCCTCCTGTGTCATTTTTCAGCTGATATCTCTCATTCCAGAGGAAACAGTTTTACAGTAGATCGCGACCCAACCATAAACCCAGGATAGAGGGGCTGAGCGAATGTGGTCTGGACTCTTTGGAGGAGGTTCATTGTGTCAGAGACGCTGTAGAAGGACAGAGTTCCTGCCCTGTGATCCAGGTACACTCCTATTCTGCAGGGGGGCAGGGATTATAGTGCGATTATTATTATGCCAGAAATAGTACTGTGAAGCAGAGCAGCGCAAACTCCAGGACTTGTCATTGTGTCCAAAGCAACAATCATGACCATTTCCTTTCCTACTGATTTCTTTATATGAGAGTGCTATAGAGACCCAACCCCCACTCCATTCAGCCTCCCAGTAACAGCGTCCAGACAGACCATCTCTGCACAGCACCTCAGCCAAGCGGTCAAATCTCTCTGGATGATCAGGATATGGCTGTTCCACTGTCCCATATGTCACCACCTTGTTCCCCTCAGACAGACAGAGGTATTGACTTGCTGTGTTTGGGTCCAGTGTGAGCTGACAGGAATCTGATAATGGAAAAATGGAAAATGATGTAAACAGATAAATTCAAAATAATTTAAACCAAATAACATATTAAAACATGTTCATACAATATTTCCATTACTGTAACGTGATACAAAGTTTCTACCTCCCAATATTTTAGTTTTAATATTTCACCAATTTATGATTTTTAATTCATTTTACGAATGACCTTACCATATGGAATGTATATTCTATTCTATGATTTTCTTGAATTCACAGAACTGTATGTTTTTATGTGTGTTTGCTTGAACACATATTGACTTCATAATCTATTCTATTTGCTGTTCTTCTTTTTAATGACAATTTCAAATGTAATACACATTGTTAAATTGAATTCATGATGCATTGCCATTTATTAGAATGAGAGGGCATAGACACTAGACTATCCTAAGTGCATATTAGTAATTCAGTTGCTTACCAGTCTAATGCTGTATGTGAGTAAACTTTATTTTTGAAACACACAGGAACAGAAAATTATGAAATGGAATAAAACTGGACTGAGATAGCTGTAGAGTTTGTTGGGTTCTTCACTGTAAACAGACTCACATTGTAAGAACTCTGCTCTGGTCCTGGGCTATGGAGCTGGTAAAATGTTCACACCCATGGAGGAAGAGATTGAGAGATGGGATGAATTTGAACCTATAATCAGGGGAAAACCAAGGTGGCTCTTTTTAGTAGTGGAGCTGACAAATGCTTCAAGGAGTGGAGCACAATACCACTAATGTTACACAATAAATTAGTCCTTCACGACATATTGCAGTGGTCATTAAGGCTAAAGATGGGCCTATATGAGATTTATTGTGCCAATGTTGTTTGAATCACTGAAGAAACTGGGATGCAAAAAGGACATTTGGAATAAATATATTCATCTGCATCAGTATGTGAATGAATTTCGTTACTGTGAAAATATTTGATTATGTTAACCATTAACTTTCGCTGATCGGAGGTTAACAACCTTCAGTGAGGAATGAGCAGCGTGTTACCTGCACAGGTATGGCACTGTACTATTACAGCCACTCACAGTAGCACAGGTACGTATGGCTTTTAGCAGGTACAGTGAAGCTCCTCTTCATCTACTGATTGGGTACAACATCTGGAGAATATTTGGTCACGGGTAAACTGGCATAAGTAACGGCATAATGTTTAACCTACCAGCTAAAGAGATTTTGGCAAATTCCTCCTTGCAGATGTCTTCCAGTCGCTTTTTCAGTTGAGAGGCAAATTTCTTCAGAAACTCAAAAGAGCTGTGCAGATTGACAGTGTTTCTGGGTAAATCTCCACATCCAGGGAGGACACAAAGAGACTGACAGCTCTACAGACAGACAGACAGAAGCATAGTAGGAATTCAGATACCATGAGCCACACAAACTCCTAGGAGACGTCAAGAGCCGCTCCATTGGACATTTCTGTGTGAGACACACCTCTGTACTACTGATTAGCTAACTACAGATTAACTTAGTACTGAGACAGTGATGTTACCTGGAGGAAATGGATGTGATCCTCTGTGTGTGAAAGCTGCTCCAGCTCAGCGTCTCTCCTCCTCAGCTCAGCAATCTCCTGCTCCAGTCGGGCAATGAGTCCTACAGACCAAGCCAGTTTTGCATCCTCCTGGTTTATGATCAGCTCTTCCACCTCAGAGCGCCTTCTCTCAATGGAGCAGATCAGGTCAGCAAAGATCCTGTCATTGTCCTCCAGTGCTGCCTGTGCAGAGTGCTGTTAGGAGACACAGAGAGAGGAGGGCTGTACATTTCAACTAGACCTTTCACTCAGCTCTTACTGGGACCCCAGATAGCCTGTTCCCCACAGTGTGGTTCAGTGGGATTGAGTCACACAGGGCTGGAAAGTGGCCCAACACTGGGCCCTTCTCTGGATGACTGGAGGAGAGCCCTGACTGAGCCCTGTAATGGCTCTTCCAGCAGCCAGCTGTTGTTTTCTCCTCTGGTCAGTACCCACCGTGAGTGACTCCACAGCCTGTCTCAGATCCTGCAGCTCCTTCTCTCTCTCCTGGATTTTCTGCTGGAATTGCCTCTTTGTCTGCCCCAGCTGCTTCTGTGGACAATCAGACATTCCTAGTCACAATCACTGTATGGAGATCAGTTAAGCACACAGGTTGAATTAAAGGTAAATCACAGAACTGTGTGCCATTCTGAGGGTCAGAAAGTAAGAGTATGCCTGCTTACATCACAAAGAGAGCACAGCTTATATCACAACCTACTATTCAGATTTATCTTCCATGAACACAGCCCCCACAGAGAGCTGGTTCCTGTTTTCTTCCTGTTCTTACTGTTTTATCACAGTGGCCTTTATAACTGAACATTATTTCCTTATTCAATTTGAAAGAAAAGGAAAAATAAAATCCTTTTTGTTTCATTTTAGGAGGTAAAGTCACAGATCAGATGGATACAGATGTGATATTAAGGATAGACAATGGTATAGCTTTAATTGTACTCACAGTAGATGTGTTCTTTAAAATAACATTTACTGAGTTTCTGCTCTTACCTGTTTCTGAGTCCTTTCTGCTTCAATTGAAACTGTATCATGGCCTCTATGTACATCTACCATACAAAAACAACAGATGAACTGCTGATCAGTACGACAGTAAACCTCTAGTAGTTTGTGATGTTGAGAGCAGATCCTCTCCTGCAACTTTTCTGTGGCCTCAATCAGTTTGTGAGACTTCCCTCGATTGAGTTTATCATGAAGGATTAAATCAGTTTCACAGTAAGATGCCAAGCATTCCAGACAGGATTTGACAGCTTTGCGCTTTCTCCCATTGCAGATGTCACACGCCACATCTCCAGGTCCAGCGTAACAGTGAGCAGGAGGAGCAGCTTGGAGTCCTGTCCTCCTCAGTGTCTCCACCACTTCAGCCAGTATAGTATTTCTTCTTAAAACAGGCCTTGGAGTGAAGCTGTCTTTGCACTGGGGACAGCTGTAGACACCAGTATGATCATCCTGATCCCAGCAGCCCTTAATACAGTCCATACAGTAACTGTGCCCACAGGGAATAGCCACCGGATCCTCCAGCAGATTCAGACAGATTGAACAGCTGAACTGCTCCTGCTCCACTGAGATACTAGCTGCTGCCATTTTACTGCACACAGTAACCGACAAACAGTCTGAGAGACAGAGCTTAGCTTCGTTTATATGGAACTGGGTGTGTGTGTTTGAGAGAGGGAGGGACTTCCTGGTTCATACCTGCAGAAGGTGTGTTGTATGGTGTTAGAGTGACATCAGACTGAGAAGAGGAGGCTGTTCAAACCGGTCATTCACTGTAATTCCTCACTACATTACCAACATTACCAAGCAAAATAGGTCCATGAACAAATAACCCCAGACAATGTCCCCTGCTCATCTTACTTTAACACAAACCTGTAAATATAACAAATTATACCTTTATATTACCTGAATTAGACCAGATAAAGCTATTCTCCAGCTGCTACCATTTTACCATACACACAGAGAAAGGCAGAGGGGCCAAGATAATTTTAATTTCTCTATAAATGAGTCTGCATGAGATACCTGATCCTGCCGGAGGTGCAATGCTGAAAGCCAGACTGAGAGCAGCGGACTTTTGCTTAAAGTAGTCATTTAATATCGGATTAAACTGCTCTCAGTATCATTAGCAACTTATTTCAAGAGGAGAGGCTATAGTAACTTATGATTTTTCTGATATATTATTTTTTTTGTTTGTTTGTCATTATCTCTCAACACAGATACATATTCCCTTAATTTTAAATTAATTGTACACTTTTTTGATATTTAGGTTCATTAGTTCATTGTGACATACAATGCAGATGAATACTCTTCTACACTTAGTTATCACTGTGTTACAAACCTTCCACACCACTGGATAATTTTAAGAGAAAAATAAAGTTATATTGTCAGCCAAATATGAGATGGATGGCAGAATTCAGTCAACCTGCTATAGAATTTTGCCATTAACCTTAAGTATCAAGTATAAATACAATAGTTCTTTTTGGATGTGCTTATTTGCTATTATAGAAGTATGTTTGTAAAATATGTGATTCCTCAAACTAAATTACTCCAGACTCTCATGTATTCATTTATTTGACAGATACTCATATCTTAAATCACTTACAGAGTCAGATATTAGAAGAAAAGCTCAGAGCTAATGGCCATGAAACAGGAGTGGAACATTTAGAAAAGTACATTCAAGAGCAACACCATAAAAAGACAACACAGAGATAGTTTATCAAATTTAAAAACAACCACATTCAACCCACAATATAATAACCCGCTTACACCAATAACAACACACACAGGGCTAACTGATTATATAACTGATATTCCAGAGAAGCTGTCAATGCCACTTCCAAAAACAAGCAGAAGATGTAAAATGCAAAAGAAATTTATTGAAATATTAAATGGAATAAAGCAGAAACCAGCCTTGATCCCAGCCTCAGCAAAGCCAGCTCAAAATGTGCCACGTCTCTTCAACCACACTCCTGTATTTCATATACCTGATTAGGCAGGTGAGGCTCAGTGAGCATTTGCTGTTTATTAGACACATTATTGTGGCTATTACAATTAAAGAGGCAATTAACAATGAAACAATTAACCTGTTTGGATACATTCATTCAATGGAGCTCACTTATTGATAGCTGAGGACAGAGTTCAGGGCTAAGCTATTCCATTACTGTTGCTCTGAGTGTAGAAGGAGCACAGGACTAAGCTATTCCATTACTGTTGCTCTGAGTGTAGAACGGGAACAGGGCTAAGCTGTTCCATTACTGTTGCTCTGAGTGTAGAACGGGAACAGGGCAAAGCGATTCCATTACTGTTGCTCTGAGTGTAGAAGGGGAATAGGGCAAAGCTATTCCATTACTGTTGCTCTGAGCACAGAAGAAACACAGGGCTAAGCTATTCCATTACTGTTACTTTTGGCTGAATATTAGTATGCATGGAAGCCTCCTTGCATTCTCACAAAGTTATGAAACTAAAACGCAAAACATATCATGTGCTCACTGAACAGCAACACATGGACTCAATGATACAGAAATGATATCATACCAGACATGTGAGAGCGATTAGCATTCAGTATTACTGGAAAAGATTCATGTGGAGACTTTGATGGGATGCGTTTAGTATGTTCCGTATGTTTAATGGTTTGAAGTGATATTCCACAAAATAACACCACAGCCATTTGAGTAATTTATCATCTTATTCATGTACATAAACATGGAAGGACAGGACAGGGTAGTGTTGGGTAGGGGCTCGTGACCAGAAGGTTGTCAGCTCAAATCCCTGCTGGGACTGCTGTTATACCCTTAGAAAAGGTACTTAGACCTGCTGAAGATGTAATTTACACAAGTCATTCTGGATAGGAGCATCCACTAAGCAACTAAATGGAAATGTAAATATAAAAATTAAATAAAAATTAGAACAAAAAAATACATAGTTTTTTTTTTTTTCAGAAAAATATTATTTTCTTGTTTTCAGTTATCAAATTCATGATTGAAAATGGCTGGTGCAGCAAATTGCTCGTTGTCTATGGAGGCGATTCCACCAGTGATATCACATATCAATATGATTAAGTAATTAAACACATATTAAACATGCGTCCTCTTCACTTAACTCATTTAACATTTAACTTCATTTAACTGGGACTTAAGCAATGCTTCTATTGACTATGAAACCCATATCATAACAAAATTTATGCAAAGATGTTATGTTTCCAAATACAGATGGTGAGCTTAGCGAGTCTCTCTCATTCTGAATTCAAATGGTCTCTCTCTCTCACCACAGAGGACACAGTTTTACAGCTGACCCAATGCCAAACCCAAACCCAGGATAGACGGGTTGAGTGAATGAGGCCTGGACTCTGTGGAGGAGGGTCATTGTGTCAGAGACGCTGTAGAAGGACAGAGTTCCTGCCCTGTGATCCAGATACACTCCTACTCTGGAGGAGGGGGGCACAGGGATTTCAATGCTCATACTATTGTGCCAGAAAAAGTACTGTGAAGCAGAGCAGCGTAACCTCCAGGACTTGTCATTGCATCCAAAGATGCAGTCATTACTCTCTCCTTTCCTGCTGATGTCTTTATATGACACTGCTACATAAACCACCCCCCCACTCCACTCAGCCTCCCAGTAGCAGCGTCCAGACAGACCCTCTGTGCACAGCACTTGGGTCCAGCAGTCAAATCTCTCCGGGTGATCAGGATACGGCTGTTTCACTGTCACACGTGACACCACTCTGTTCCCCTCAGACAGAAGCAGCTCTCTATAAGCTGTGTTTGGGTCCAGTGTGAGCTGGCAGGAATCTGAGGGAGGAGAAGCAGAAAATGAGTGAACCCGATTAATAAAAATATTTTAAAACCAATAGCATTAAAATGTCACCCCTTCTACAAGATACAGTCTGTTACACTCTTATACGCTCTTATAGTCTGGTACACTTACACAGTTACATGAAAAAATGCATTCTCAATTGTCCAGAATGCTCTAAGATCCAAGGACATGCACACATACCCTGCATACATATGGTCTATGTCATATACATATCCTTTGTTTTGATGGTGTCACAACACATCACACACACTTACGTGCACACACACTTTCTTTTGTTTCTATGATTGGGCGCCGGCTGCTGATGTCACCATGCAGATAGAGGCAGCCTAGCTTTCAGGTAAGCGTAAGACAGGTGACAGGAAGAGAAGGGAAAAATATGCATGGCGGAAATATCTTTGAATGTGGCATTGACACTGGCGACTTGAATGCAGTGTGAATGGGGAAAGCAGTTTATAGCATTTGGTTGTTTCTGACAATGATTTTGTCCATTTTGTCACATTGTTGGTTTTTGCCGGGATGCCAGTAAACAACATTTGCTTGAGGCTACAACGAACCTAGTGCTAGGCCATTTTACCATGCTGTTTCTTACACTGGGACACTTGACACTCCATTCTATTTCAGCACACCTCATTGTGTGAGACCATTTGGGGCAGTGACGGCGATGGAAAATAAAACAAGACAGCTGGCAATCGCTTAGTTCCTACTTTGGGACTCAAACAGAGGGCGTAATTTTTCTGTTTGCACACTTACACATGGATACTGGAAAGCAAATATCGTTTTCTGTAACTCTATTATGTCTCTGCTCATTCAAAATACCTAAATATTGCGGTGCCATCAGCAGTGACTGTGATGGGAAATAAAACAAGACGGCCAGCGATCGCCTAGTTCCTATACTTTGGGACTCAAACAGAGGGTGTAATTTTTCTGTTTATACACTTACACAAGGATACTGGACAGCGAATAAAGTTTTCTGTAACTCTATTGTGTCTCCGGGCAGCTGTACCCTCTGGACACCCGCTCACTCCGCTACAGACCATGGACAACCGTGGCTCCGGTTGCTGTACAACCCAGAAGGTTGTTATTTATCTTTTTTTTTGGTGGCAATCCAAAATTTAATACACATTGTCAAAGCTGTACATCACATTAAGTCATCGCGTCCAGCTATTTATTAGAATGAGAGGGACTCCAGACGCTACAATATTGTACATATTTCTAATAATTGCTTAGCACATTTTGCTCATTCAAATTCATACCATTGTAATACTATGTGTGAATAAATTGCAGCCTTTTGCGAAACACTCAGGAACATAATGTATGACAGAAAAAAACAGGATTGAGGGAGTTGTGAGACATGGTTGACTTCTTCACTGTAAAGAGACTCACATTGTAAGAACTCTGCTCTGGTCCTGGGCTCTGGAGTTGTTAGAAGGTGCACTGCATCTTTCACTGTGGAGAGTGAAAAAACGAGAGAGAGAGAGAGAGAGGAGAGAGAGAGAGAGAGAGAGAGAGGGGAGAAAGGGGGGGGTCATGAGCTTTTGACAGATAAAGTGAGGGTTGATTTGAGTCCCAAACCAGCCTCTAAATCTCAGGTCTCACAAATAAAAGAGAGCGAAGCAGAAACACAGGATTCATGAAGAACTGAGAAAATTTGGAACACAAATAAAATAAAATTTGTATAAACATCAATATCAAATATATTTTCTCATGTGCTTATTAAAACGCATAACTACTGTTACTAAGAGTTAAGGTGCTACCCATTTCATTCCAGCCACTCACAGCAGCTCAGGTACATATGGCTTTTAGCAGGTACAGTGAAGCCCCTCTTCATCTACTGATTGGGTACAACATCTGGAGAATATTTGGTGAGGGGTAAACTTGTATAAATAATAGCATAAACTTTAACCTACCTGTTAAAGAGATCTTGGCAAATTCCTCCTTGCAGATGTCCTCCAATCGCTCTTTCAGTTCAGAGACAGATTTCTTCACAAAATCAAAAGAGATGTGCAGATTGATAGTGATTCTGGGTAAGTCTCCACATCCAGGGGGGACACAGAGAGACTGACAGCTCTACAGACAGACAGATAGAAGCATAGTAAGAATTCAGATATCATGAGACAAACAGAAAGAGTAAGTACCCAATAAGACACAGTGAGCCGCACACAATGGGAGAAGTCAGATCCATTGGACAGCTGTGTGAGACACACTGCATTCTGAACTAAGAATTCAGATAACATGAGCTACACAATCTCCTAAGAGACGTCAAGAGCTGCTCTATGAGACAGATCTTTGCGAGAAACACCTCTGTACTACTGATTAGCTTACTACAGATTAACATAGTACAGAAACAGTGATGTTGCCTGGAGGAAATGGATGTGATCCTCTGTGTGCGAAAGCTGCTCCAGCTCAGCGTCTCTCCTCCTCAGCTCAGCAATCTCCTGCTCCAGTTGCTCCATGACTCCTTCAGCCTGACTCACTGCAGCCTTCTCCTGATCTCTGATCAGCTCTTTCACCTCAGAGCGCCTTCTCTTAATGGAGCGCATCAGCTTAGTAAAGATCCTCTCGCTGTCCTCCACTGCTACCTGTGCAGAGCGCTGTTAGGAGACACAGAGAGAAGAGGGCTGTACATTTTAACTAGGCCTTTCACTCAGCTCTTACTGGGACCCAGACAGCCTGAAATTGGTGTTCCAGCATCCAGCTGTTGTCTTCTCCTCTGGTCAGTACCCACCGTGAGTGACTCCACAGCCTGTCTCAGATCTTGCAGCTCCTTCTCTCTCTCCTGGATTCTCTGCTGGAATTCCCTCTGCGTTTCCCCCAGCTGCGTCTGTGGACAAATAGATATTTCCCTGCTTACATTCACTGCATGGAGATCCGTTAAACACAGAAGTTGTATTAAGGTAAATCACTAAACTGTGTGCCATTCTGAGGTTCAGAAAGTAAGACTATACTGGTGTTGCAGAAAGCACATAATAGGTATACCTATAATAGGTATTCAAGTCATTCTAATTTGCATTCAGGTTTCTATTCTGTGAACAGAGCTGTCACTGAGAGCTGACACATGTTTACTTCCTCCTCTTATTGTATTATCACAACCCCACCCATTTAGATCTGAAAATCACTTTGTTGTTCACTTTAAAGGAAAAGAAGAAATGTATGTTTTGTTTCATGCTGGGTCGTAACATCACGGATCAGATGGATGCACAGGTGATATTTTTGATTTTAGACAATGGTATAGCTTTAATTTTCAAAGCATTCACAATGTCATCTTTAAAATTAAATCTATACAGTTCCACTTCTTACCTGCTTCTCAGTTCTTTCTGCTGCAGCTGAGACTGTATCATGGCCTCTGTGTTCATCCATCACACATAGAAGACAGATACACTGCTGATCAGTACGACAGTAAACCTCCAGCAGTTTGTCGTGGTTGGAACAAACTGTCTCCTCTAATTTCCTTGTGGCTTTTAACAATTTGTGCTTTTTAAATGCAGGCAATTCACAGTGCGGCTGGAGGTGAGTTTCACAGTAAGACACCATGCACATCAGACAGGACTTGTCAGCTTTGCGCTTTCTCCCAGTGCAGAGATCACACGCCACATCTCCATGTCCAGCGTAACAATGAGCAGGAGGAGCAGCTTGGGGTCCTTTCTTCTTCACTTTCTCCACCACTTCAGTCAGCATGGTGTTTCTGCCCAGAACAGGCGTTGGGGTGAAGGTCTGCCTGCACTGGGGACAGCTGTAGACACCAGTATGATCCCAGCAGCCCTTGATACAGTCCATACAGTAACTGTGTCCACAAGGAATAGTCACCGGATCCTTCAGCAGATCCAGACAGATTGAACAGCTGAACTTCTCTTGCTCCACTGAGATACTAGCTGCTGCCATTTTACTGTACACAATAACCGACAAGCAGTCTGAGAGACAGAGTGTAGTTTCATTTCTCTGGAACTGGGTGTGTGTGCTTGAGAGAGGGAGGGACTTCCTGGTTCCTACCTGCAGGAGGTGTGGTGTAGTGTGTTAGAGTGACATCAGGCTGAAAACAGCAGGCAGCTTAAAGCAGTCATACAATGTAACTCCTCACTACATTACCAACATTACCAAATAAAACAGGTCCATGAATAAATAACCCCAGACAATGCCCTGTGCTCATCTTACTTCAAAAAGAGGCTATACAGTAAGTTGTATGATTTTCTGACACAGACGTCATTTGGACACAGCCAACATAAACCTATAAATTTAACAAAGCGTATTGTTATATTATCTAATTTAGACAAGATACAGTAATTCTCCAGCTGCTGCCATTTTACCTTAAACACAGAGAAAGGCAGAGAGACCAAGTTTCATTTCTCCAGAAATGAGTCTGTGTGAGAGAGAAGGAGTGATATTTATGGTTAAACCTGTTGCTGTCAGAGGCGCAATGCTGAAGGCCAGACTGAGAGCAGCAGACTTTTGCTTAAAGTAGTCATTTAATATCAGATTAAACTGCTCTCAGTATCATTAGCATCTTATTTCAAGAGGAGAGGCTATAGTAACTTATGGGATTTTTCTGATATATTCTTTTTTTTTTTTTTTTTCGCATGTCATTATCTCTCAACACAGATACATATTCCATTAATTTGAAATTAATTGTACACTTTTTTGATATTTAGGTTCATTAGTTCATTGTTACATAAAATGCAGATGAATACTCTTCTACACTTAGTTATCACTGTGTTATAAACCCTCCACACCACTGGATAATTTTAAGAGAAAAATAAAGTTATTTTTTCAGCCAAATATGAAATGGATGGCAGAATTCAATCAAACTGTCATAGAATTTTGCCATTAACCTTAAGTATCAAGTATAAATACAATAGCTCTTTTTGGATGTGCTTATGTGCTATTATAGAACTATGTTTGTAAAATGTGTGATTCCTCAAATGAAATTACTCCAGACTCTCATGTATTCATTTATTTGACAGATACTCATATCTTAAATCACTTGCAGAGTCAGATATTAGAAGAAAAGCTCAGAGCTAATGGCCATAAAACAGGAGTGGAACATTTAGAAAAGTACATTCAAGAGCTACAACATAAAAAGACAACACAGAGATAGTGTATAAATTAAAAAACAACCACATTCAACCCACAATATAATAACCCACTTAATGCCAACAACACAACGCACACAGGGTAACCTATTCCATTACTGATATTCCAGAGAAGCTGTCAATGCCACTCACAAAAACAAGCAGAAGATGTAAAATGCAAAAGAAATTTATTGAAAAATGAAACAAAATAAAGCAGAAACCAGCCTTGATCCCAGCCTCAGCAAAGCCAGCTCAAAATGTGCCACGTCTCTTCAACCACACACCTGTATTTCATATACCTGATTAGGCAGGTGAGGCTCAGTGAGCATTTGCTGTTTATTAGACACATTATTGTGACTATTACAATTAAAGAGGCAACTAACAATGAAACAATTAACCTGTTTGGATATATTGATTCAATCAAGCTTACTTATTGATAGCTGAAAAGGAGACAAGAAACCTTACACATTTTAACAAGTAAACAATGAAGACGCACAATCAACAGTTTTGGGGAGACAGGTGAAGGCTGTCCTTCACAGTTACTCTTATTGTAGAAGGAAAACAGGGCTAATCTATAGCATTACTGTTACTCTGCGCGCAGAAGGAGCACAGGGCAAAGCTATTCCATTACTGTTACTTTGGGCTAAATATTAGTACACATGGAAGCCTCCTTGTATTCTCACAAAGTTAAAAAACAAAAACACACAACTTACCATATGCTCAGAGAATACCAACACATGGACAGGACTGATATCACGCTAGACATGTGAGAACGATTAGCATTCAGTGTTACTGGAAAAGATTCATTCGGAGACGTTGATGGGATGTGTTTAGTATGTTCCGTATGTCTAATGGGTTGAAGTGATATTCCACAAAATAACACCACAGTCATTTGAGTAATTTATCATCTTATTCATGTACGTAAACATAGAAGGACAGGACAGGGTAATGTTGGGTAGGGGCTCGTAACAAGAAGGTTGCCAGTTAAAATCCCTGCTGGGACTGCTGTTATACCCATATAAAATGTACTCAAACCTGCTGTAGATGTAATTTACACAAAATTAAACAAAATTAAAATTAAATAAAAAATAGAAATAAAAAATAAAGTATTGTTTTTTTTTGTTTTTCAGAAAAATATTATTTTCTTCTTTTCAGTTGTCAAATTCATGATTGAAAATGCCTGGTGGAGCAAATTGCTGGCTCTCTATGTAGGCGATTCCACCAGTGTTATCAAATACGAATATGATTAAGTAAATAAACACATTAAACATGTGCCCTCTTCATTTAACTCATTTAACATTTAACTTCATTTAACTGGGACTTAAAAGATGCTTCTATTGACTATGAAACCCATATTATACAAAAAAATGGTACAAAGATGTTACGTTAACAAACACAGATGGTTAGCTTAGCGAGTCTCTCTCATTCTGAATTCAGATGGTCTCTCTCTCTCACCACAGAGGACACAGTTTTACAGCTGACCCAAAGCCAAAGCCAAACCCAGGATAGAGGGGCTGAGTGAATGTGGCCTGGACTCTGTGGAGGAGGGTCATTGTGTCAGAGACGCTGTAGAAGGACAGAGTTCCTGCCCTGTGATCCAGGTACACTCCTATTTTGGAGGAGGGGGGGGCATGGATTTCAGTGATCTCATTATTGTGCCAGAAAGAGTACTGTGAGTTAAAGTAGCGAAACTTCCAGGACTTTTCATTGCATCCAAACCTGCAGTCATGACTCTCTCCTTTCCTGCTGATGTCTTTATATGAGAATGCTATAGAAACAATGTTATCCCCACTCCACTCAGCCTCCCAGTAGCAGCGTCCAGACAGACCCTCTCTGCACAGCACTTCAGCCCAGTAGTCAAATCTCTCTGGATGATCAGGATACGGCTGGTTCACGGACCCACATGTGACTTCTCTGTTCCCCTCAGACAGACGGAGGATTGAATGTGCTGTGTTTGGGTCCAGTGTGAGCTGACAGGAATCTGAGGGAGGAGAAGCAGAAAATGAGTGAACCCGATTAATAAAAATATTTTAAAACCAATAGCATTAAAATGTCACCCCTTCCTCAAGGTACAGTCTGTTACACTCTTATACGCTCTTCTACTCTGGTACACTTACATAGTTACATGAAAAAATGCATTCTCAATTGTCCAGAATGCTCTAAGATCCAAGGACATGCACACATACCCCGCATACATATGTTCTATGTCATATACATATCCTTTGTTTTGATGGTGTCACAACACATCACACACACTTACGTGCACACACACTTTCTTTTTTTTCTATGATTGGGCGCTGGCTGCTGATGTCACCATGCAGATAGAGGCAGCCTAGCTTTCAGGTAAGCGTAAAACAGGTGAAAGGAAGAGAAGGGAAAAATATGCATGGCGGAAATATCTTTGAATGTGGCATTGACACTGGCGACTTGAATGCAGTGTGAATGGGGAAAGCAGTTTATAGCATTTGGTTGTGGCTGACAATGATTTTGGCCATTTTGTCACATTGTTGGTTTTTGCTGGGATGCCAGTAAACAACATTTGCTTGAGGCTACAACGAACCTAGTGCTAGGCCATTTTACCATCCTGTTTCTTACACTGGGACACTTGAGACTATTTTTCGGAGTCACCTATTAGCTCTCAATTCTCTGGAGCCAAGCATTGGACTGCCATCTTCTTGACACTGTTTTAAATAAACAATAAACTTAACTGAAACAAACCACCTTGTGCAGGATCGGAGCCCATGGCTCATTGCAGAGGGGACGAGGACCTGTAGTGGGCCCTTATACAGTCTATTATAGGATGTATGGAGATGCAAGACAGATCCAAGGAACAGAGAGAAATGCAGATTACAATGAGGTGTGCTATTTCAGCACACCTCATTGCGTGAGACCATTTTTAAATACCACAGCTCTGTTAGCAGTGACGGCGATGGGAAATAAAACAAGACAGCTGGCGATCGCCTAGTTCCTACTTTGGGACTCGAACAGAGGGCGTAATTTTTCTGTTTGCACACTTACAAAAGGATACTGGACAGCAAATATCGTTTTCTGTAACTGTATTATGTCTCTGCTCATTCAAAATACATAAATATTGCGGCTCCATCAGCAGTGATGGTGATGGGAAATAAAACAAGACAGCCGGCGAGCGCCTAGTTCCTATACTTTGGGACTAAAACAGAGGGTGTAATTTTTCTGTTTGTACACTTACACAAGGACACTGGACAGCGAATAAAGATTTCTGTAACTCTATTGTGTCTCTGCTCTTTTCAAAATAAATATCACGGCGAGAAACTTAGCAAGGGGTCAGCCGAAACCATTACGCCCTCAGTCTGACTTTTTATTTTTTGCTGAGATCAAGACAAACAAGCAAACTTTATTCAAACTATTCAACTAAACAACAAAAATGCATGTCCAGTCACAAAGGAGTACATCCTTTGTAACTGGAAGAACCGTGGGCCCAGGGCAGCTGCACCCTCTGCCCCCCCGCTCACTCTGCTACAGACCTTGTGGCTCCGGTTGCTGTACAACCCAGCAGCTTGTTATTTACCTTTTTTTTTAGTGGCAATCCAAAATTTAATACACATTGTCAAAGCTGTACATCACATTAAGTCATCGTGTCCAGCTATTTATTAGAATGAGAGGGACTGAAGGAGCTGTGAGACATGGTTGACTTCTTCACTGTGAAGAGACTCACATTGTAAGAACTCTGCTCTGGTCCTGGGCTCTGGAGTTGGTAGAAGGTGCACTGCATCTTTCACTGTGGAGAGTGAAAAAAGAGAGAGAGAGAGAGAGAGAGAGAGAGAGAGAAAGGGGGGGTCATGAGCTTTTGACAGATAAAGTGAAGGGTGATTTGAGTCCCAAACCAGCCTCTAAATCTCAGGTCTCACAAATAATAGAGAGCAAAGCAGAAACACAGGATTCATGAAGAACTGAGAAAATTTGGAATACAAATAAAATAAAATTTGTATAAACATCAATATCTAATATATTTTCTCATGTGCTTATTAAAACGCATAACTACTGTTACTAAGAGTTAAGGTGCTACCCATTTCATTCCAGCCACTCACAGCAGCTCAGGTACATATGGCTTTTAGCAGGTACAGTGAAGCCCCTCTTCATCTACTGATTGGGTACAACATCTGGAGAATATTTGGTGAGGGGTAAACTTGTATAAATAATAGCATAAACTTTAACCTACCTGTTAAAGAGATCTTGGCAAATTCCTCCTTGCAGATGTCCTCCAATCGCTCTTTCAGTTCAGAGACAGATTTCTTCACAAAATCAAAAGAGATGTGCAGATTGATAGTGATTCTGGGTAAGTCTCCACATCCAGGGGGGACACAGAGAGACTGACAGCTCTACAGACAGACAGATAGAAGCATAGTAAGAATTCAGATATCATGAGACAAACAGAAAGAGTAAGTACCCAATAAGACACAGTGAGCCGCACACAATGGGAGAAGTCAGATCCATTGGACAGCTGTGTGAGACACACTGCATTCTGAACTAAGAATTCAGATAACATGAGCTACACAATCTCCTAAGAGACGTCAAGAGCTGCTCTATGAGACAGATCTTTGTGAGAAACACCTCTGTACTACTGATTAGCTTACTACAGATTAACATAGTACAGAAACAGTGATGTTGCCTGGAGGAAATGGATGTGATCCTCTGTGTGCGAAAGCTGCTCCAGCTCAGCGTCTCTCCTCCTCAGCTCAGCAATCTCCTGCTCCAGTTGCTCCATGACTCCTTCAGCCTGACTCACTGCAGCCTTCTCCTGATCTCTGATCAGCTCTTTCACCTCAGAGCGCCTTCTCTTAATGGAGCGCATCAGCTTAGTAAAGATCCTCTCGCTGTCCTCCACTGCTACCTGTGCAGAGCGCTGTTAGGAGACACAGAGAGAAGAGGGCTGTACATTTTAACTAGGCCTTTCACTCAGCTCTTACTGGGACCCAGACAGCCTGAAATTGGTGTTCCAGCATCCAGCTGTTGTCTTCTCCTCTGGTCAGTACCCACCGTGAGTGACTCCACAGCCTGTCTCAGATCTTGCAGCTCCTTCTCTCTCTCCTGGATTCTCTGCTGGAATTTCCTCTGCGTTTCCCCCAGCTGCGTCTGTGGACAAATAGATATTTCCCTGCTTACATTCACTGCATGGAGATCCGTTAAACACAGAAGTTGTATTAAGGTAAATCACTAAACTGTGTGCCATTCTGAGGTTCAGAAAGTAAGACTATACTGGTGTTGCAGAAAGCACATAATAGGTATACCTATAATAGGTATTCAAGTCATTCTAATTTGCATTCAGGTTTCTATTCTGTGAACAGAGCTGTCACTGAGAGCTGACACATGTTTACTTCCTCCTCTTATTGTATTATCACAACCCCACCCATTTAGATCTGAAAATCACTTTGTTGTTCACTTTAAAGGAAAAGAAGAAATGTATGTTTTGTTTCATGCTGGGTCGTAACATCACGGATCAGATGGATGCACAGGTGATATTTTTGATTTTAGACAATGGTATAGCTTTAATTTTCAAAGCATTCACAATGTCATCTTTAAAATTAAATCTATACAGTTCCACTTCTTACCTGTTTCTCAGTTCTTTCTGCTGCAGCTGAGACTGTATCATGGCCTCTGTGTTCATCCATCACACATAGAAGACAGATACACTGCTGATCAGTACGACAGTAAACCTCCAGCAGTTTGTCGTGGTTGGAACAAACTGTCTCCTCTAATTTCCTTGTGGCTTTTAACAATTTGTGCTTTTAAATGCAGGCAATTCACAGTGCGGCTGGAGGTGAGTTTCACAGTAAGACACCATGCACATCAGACAGGACTTGTCAGCTTTGCGCTTTCTCCCAGTGCAGAGATCACACGCCACATCTCCATGTCCAGCGTAACAATGAGCAGGAGGAGCAGCTTGGGGTCCTTTCTTCTTCACTTTCTCCACCACTTCAGTCAGCATGGTGTTTCTGCCCAGAACAGGCGTTGGGGTGAAGGTCTGCCTGCACTGGGGACAGCTGTAGACACCAGTATGATCCCAGCAGCCCTTGATACAGTCCATACAGTAACTGTGTCCACAAGGAATAGTCACCGGATCCTTCAGCAGATCCAGACAGATTGAACAGCTGAACTTCTCTTGCTCCACTGAGATACTAGCTGCTGCCATTTTACTGTACACAATAACCGACAAGCAGTCTGAGAGACAGAGTTTAGTTTCATTTCTCTGGAACTGGGTGTGTGTGCTTGAGAGAGGGAGGGACTTCCTGGTTCCTACCTGCAGGAGGTGTGGTGTAGTGTGTTAGAGTGACATCAGGCTGAAAACAGCAGGCAGCTTAAAGCAGTCATACAATGTAACTCCTCACTACATTACCAACATTACCAAATAAAACAGGTCCATGAATAAATAACCCCAGACAATGCCGCGTGCTCATCTTACTTCAAAAAGAGGCTATACAGTAAGTTGTATGATTTTCTGACACAGACGTCATTTGGACACAGCCAACATAAACCTATAAATTTAACAAAGCGTATTGTTATATTATCTAATTTAGACAAGATACAGTAATTCTCCAGCTGCTGCCATTTTACCTTAAACACAGAGAAAGGCAGAGAGACCAAGTTTCATGTCTCCAGAAATGAGTCTGTGTGAGAGAGAAGGAGTGATATTTATGGTTAAACCTGTTGCTGTCAGAGGCGCAATGCTGAAGGCCAGACTGAGAACAGTGGACTTTTGCTTAAAGTAGTCATTTAATATCAGATTAAACTGCTCTCTGTATCATTAGCATCTTATTTCAAGAGGAGAGGCTATAGTAACTCATGGGATTTTTCTGATATATTCTTTTTTTTTTTTTTTTTTTTTTCGCATGTCATTATCTCTCAACACAGATACATATTCCATTAATTTGAAATTAATTTTACACTTTTTTGATATTTAGGTTCATTAGTTCATTGTTACATAAAATGCAGATGAATACTCTTCTACACTTAGTTATCACTGTGTTATAAACCCTCCACACCACTGGATAATTTTAAGAGAAAAATAAAGTTATTTTTTCAGCCAAATATGAGATGGATGGCAGAATTCAATCAAACTGTCATAGAATTTTGCCATTAACCTTAAATATCATGTATAAATACAATAGCTCTTTTTGGATGTGCTTATGTGCTATTATAGAACTATGTTTGTAAAATGTGTGATTCCTCAAATGAAATTACTCCACACTCTCATTTATTCATTTATTTGACAGATACTCATATCTTAAATCACTTACAGAGTCAGATATTAGAAGAAAAGCTCAGAGCTAATGGCCATAAAACAGGAGTGGAACATTTAGAAAAGTACATTCAAGAGCTACAACATAAAAAGACAACACAGAGATAGTGTATAAATTAAAAAACAACCACATTCAACACACAATATAATAACCCACTTAATGCCAACAACACAACGCACACAGGGTAACCTATTCCATTACTGATATTCCAGAGAAGCTGTCAATGCCACTCACAAAAACAAGCAGAAGATGTAAAATGCAAAAGAAATTTATTGAAAAATGAAACAAAATAAAGCAGAAACCAGCCTTGATCCCAGCCTCAGCAAAGCCAGCTCAAAATGTGTCACGTCTCTTCAACCACACACCTGTATTTCATATACCTGATTAGGCAGGTGAGGCTCAGTGAGCATTTGCTGTTTATTAGACACATTATTGTGACTATTACAATTAAAGAGGCAACTAACAATGAAACAATTAACCTGTTTGGATATATTGATTCAATCAAGCTTACTTATTGATAGCTGAAAAGGAGACAAGAAACCTTACACATTTTAACAAGTAAACAATGAAAACAAACAATCAACAGTTTTGGGGAGACAGGTGAAGGCTGTCCTTCACAGTTACTCTTATTGTAGAAGGAAAACAGGGCTAATCTATAGCATTACTGTTACTCTGCGCGCAGAAGGAGCACAGGGCAAAGCTATTCCATTACTGTTACTTTGGGCTAAATATTAGTACACATGGAAGCCTCCTTGTATTCTCACAAAGTTAAAAAACAAAAACACACAACTTACCATATGCTCAGAGAGTACCAACACATGGACAGGACTGATATCACGCTAGACATGTGAGAGCGATTAGCATTCAGTGTTATTGGAAAAGATTCATTTGGAGACGTTGATGGGATGTGTTTAGTATGTTCCACATGTCTAATGGTTTGAAGTTATATTCCACAAAATAACACCACAGTTATTTGAGTAATTTATCATCTCATTCATGTACGTAAACATAGAAGGACAGGACAGGGTAGTGTTGGGTAGGGGCTCGTAACAAGAAGGTTGCCAGTTCAAATCCCTGCTGGGACTGCTGTTATACCCTTAGAAAATATACTCAAACCTGCTGTAGATGTAATTTACACAAGTCACTCTGGATAGGAGCATCCACTAAGCAACTAAATGGAAATGGAAATATTAAAAATAAATAAAAATGTATAAAAATCTGAAATAAAAAAATAAAGTATTGTTTTTTTGTTTTTCAGAAAAATATTATTTTCTTGTTTTTAGTTGTCAAATTCATGATTGAAAATGCCTGGTGGAGCAAATTGCTGGTTTTCTATGTTGGCGATTCCACCAGTGATATCAAATAATCAAATAAACACATTAAACACGCGCCCTCTTCATTTAACTTCATTTAACTGGGACTTAAGAGATGCTTCTATTGACTATGAAACCCATATTATAACAAAATTTATACAAAGATGTTACATTTCCAAACACAGATGGTTAGCTCAGCGAGTCTCTCTCATTCCGAATTCAGACGGTCTCTCTCTCTCGCCACAGAGGACACAGTTTTACAGCTGACCCAATGCCAAACCCAAACCCAGGATAGAGGGGCTGAGTGAATGTGGTCTGGACTCTGTACAGGAGGGTCATTGTGTCAGAGACGCTGTAGAAGGACAGAATGCCTGCCCTGTGATCCAGGTACACTCCTATTTTGGAGGAGGCTGGGACAGGTATGTAAGTTTGCTTTGTCTTGTAGTAGGAAGAGTAACGAGAAGCAGAGCGGTAAAAACTCCAGGACTTATCATTGCATCCAAAAAAGCAGTCGTCACTCTTTCCTTTCTTGCTGATGTCTTTATATGAGACTGCTATTGCCACCCCTTCCCCACTCCATTCGGCCTCCCAGTAGCAGCGTCCAGACAGACCCTCTGTGCACAGCACCTGGGCAACAGCAGTAAATCTCTGTGGATGATCAGGATACGGCTGTTTCTCTCTCACACGTGTCGCCTCTCTGTTCCCCTCAGACAGAAGCAGCTCTCTAAACGCTGTGTTCGGGTCCAGTGTGAGCTGGCAGGAATCTGATGGAGGAGGAGTAGCAAATGAGGAAATCAATCAATAATTTAAACCCAGTAAAATATTTTAATGCCTTTATTAAATATAATTGTGCCATATTAATGTATTTTCCATTTCAAAAGGATAAATATTTTTCCTACTCATAATGTGTGTGTGTATGTGTGTGTGTTTATTTACTTCATAAACTATTATTGTTTTTTACAGTTTTTTACAGCGTCAAATTCTTTTACAAATTTAATATACATTGTCAGATATGCTTATAGCTCTAATTCATTATGTGTTGCTTTTTACTGGAATGAGGGGGACACCTGACACTACACAATCATAAGTGTGTATTACCAATTCAATATGTTACTATGGTTATATGTGAGTCAGCTGTTGGCAAAATATACGGGGACATAATTCATGACAGAAATGTAACTAAACTGGATTGAGAGAGTTTGTTAGATTTGTCTCAGACCTTCACTGTAAACAGACTCACATTGTAAAAACTCTGCTCTGGTCGTAGGCTCTGGAGTTGGCAGAAGATTCACATTTTTCACTGTGGAGGGAAGCAGGGAAGGAGGGTAAGATGGAGAGACAGAATGAGAGTGAAAGAGAGATGAAAGAGGGAGAGGATTATTTATGTAGTAGTGGAGGTTGATTGTGAGAATTAAACAAATATGATGCCCAGATATGGCACTATAGTATTCCAGCCACTGACAGCAGGGCAGGTGCATATGGCTTTTAACAGCAATGCCCCCTTCATCTACTGATTGGGTACAACAATGATGGCATAAAGTTTAATTTACCTTTTAAAGAGATCTTGCCCAATTGCTCCTTGTAGATGTCCTCCAGTTGCTCTTTCAGTTCAGTGACAGATTTCTTCACAAACCCAAAAGAGACATCTGGATACATAGTGATGCTGGGTAAGCCTCCACATTCAGCAGGGACACAGAGAGGCTGACAGCTCTACAGACAGACAGACAGAAGCATAGTAACAATTCAGATACTGTGAGGTAGACAGAAAGAGTAAGTACCCAGTGAGCCGCACACAAAGGGACACATCAGGTGCAGCTCCAGTGGACAGCTCTGTGTGAGACACACACCGCCTCCTGTACTGCAGACTGGCAGAGAGACAGTGATGTTACCTGGAGGAAATGGATGTGATCCTCTGTGTGTGAAAGCTGCTCTAGCTCAGCGTCTCTCCTCTTCAGCTCAGCAATCTCCGTTTCCAGTTGGTCAATGACTCCTACAGACCAAGTGACTGTTGCCTCCTCCTGATCTCTGATCAGCTCTTTCACCTCAGAGTGCCTTCTCTCAATGGAGCGGATCAGCTCAGTAAAGATCCTCTCGCTGTCCTCCACTGCTGCCTGTGCAGAGTGCTGTTAGGAGACACAGAGAGAAGAGGAGGGCTGTACATTTTAACTAGAGACCTTTCTAGGCCCTGACTGAGCCCTGAAATGGCTCTTCCAGCAGCCAGCTGTTGTCTGCTCCTCTGGTCAGTACCCACCGTGAGTAACTCCACAGCCTGTCTCAGATCCTGCAGCTCCTTCTCTCTCTCCTGGGTTCTCTGCTGGAATTTCTGCTGTGTCTCCCCCAGCTCCTTCTGTAGACAAAGAAATATTTCTCTTCTTTTATTTCACTGTTTGAAAATATTTTAAAGGCATAGTCATAAATACAAGGAAAAGAGAAGACAAAGGCATTTTAGTTGATAATCACTAAACGAGGCCACATTGCACATCAGTTTTATCTCTGCCCTTCAGGTAGAGAATTTTCTGCTGAAGGAATCAGCTGCCACTTTTTTGATTTTTTGGATGAGAAACTTTGATGGAATAGCTTTCATTTCTCACATGTTTAGTTTTATGAAGCAAAATCTATGAAATCACACAAATGCCTCTAACAAGACTTCCTGGTGTTACCTGTTTCTCAGTCCTCTCTACTTCAGCTGAGACTGTATCATGGCCTTTGTGTTCATCCATCACACACAGACAACAGATACACTGCTGATCAGAACGGCAGTAAACCTCCAGCAGTCTGTTGTGATTGGGGCACATGTTCTCCTGTAGTTTCTCTGTGGCTTTTACCAGCTTGTGCATCTTAAACGCAGTAGATTCATAATGAGGCTGGATGTGAGTTTCACAGTAAGACACCATGCACATCAGACAGGACTTGACAGCTTTGCGCTTTCTCCCAGTGCAGACATCACACGCCACGTCTCCAAGTTCAGCGTAACAGTGAGCAGGAGGAGCAGCTCGGAGTCCTATCTCCTTCACTTTCTCCACCACTTCAGCCAGTATGGTGTTCCTTCTTAAAACAGGCCTTGGGGTGAAGGTCTCTCTGCACTGGGGACAGCTGTAGACACCAGTATGATCATCCTGATCCCAGTAGTGTTCAATACAGTCCATACAGTAACTGTGGCCACAGGGCATAGCCACCGGATCCTTCAGTAGATCCAGACATATAGGACAGTTGAACTGTTTCTGATCCAGTAGATCTCCAGCTTCTGCCATTTAACTGCACACACATTTAGAGAGGGAAGCAGTGAGACAGCAATTAGTTTACTTTCATTTCTTAGTAAATGAGCCTCTGTGAGAGAAATGGAGTGATTTTCTGGTTCCTCCAGTAGCTGCAAGAAGTTTGAGTTTGGACACTTGCCGGGCTAAGAAGAGTAGCCTGTTTTAAAAGCAATCTTTCAGTATCGGTTATTTAACTCCTCACTGTAATGACAGCATTACTAAATTATGCTACAGCAGATGGTCTTGTATAGCATGAGTTACATAGAGTAGGTTACAGTTTAACCCATTTACACAGCTGGATATTTACTGAGGCAATTGTGGGTTAAGTACCTTGCCCAAGGGTACAACAGTGGTACCCTAACTGAACTTGAACCTAAAACCTTTCAGTTACAAGCCCAGCTCCTCACCACTACGCCTCACTGCTGTCCACAATACTTTGTACTGTTGTACTAACATCCTTTTTTAAAAAGAGAGACTGCACTGGGTTATCTGGTTTTAATGACAAACAATTGTTTGGCATCTAACTTTATCTTTGAACATAGACATACATTCCTGTTGTTTTAAACTGATTGTCTTACTTATGGATATTTCTCCATTCAGATACAGATTCTCCCATACTTCCACACCCTTCACTTCCACGGCCAGGTTTGACTGGATTAAAATGCAAAACGTCACATTCTATGATAGAATACAATGCTTTTCACACCATCCCTCATCCTTCCACGTACATCTGTCCCTGCAACACCACTGGCCAGCTTGCTTTGATTACTGATTACAGTTGGTACAAAAATGCTACTGCAAAACTCTTAAGCACAACAAGGAAGATGGAGCTTATTTCCCCAAATTTTAACCTCTTTACTGTGGCCACCAGCAGATTTTAAATGTAATTTTAGTATTTTATTCAATACTTTCATGGCTTTGAACTGTCCAACCCCTGATTATGTTGTTTAATTACTAAACCCTATGAAGCTCAGTGCATTCTTATGTCATTAGATTTGCATTTTCTCTCTGTGTTAAAAACCCACCTGAAGGCAGAGGGTGACCCTGTCATCACTGTTCCTGCCCCTAAGCTCTTTGCCATAGACCATCAGTGCTACACAGACAATTTCTACTTTACAACACATTTAGAAAATCTGTCTCTCTCTCTCTCCCTCATTTCTAATTCATTTCCTCTCACTACTCACTATTCTGCTTTCTCTTTCATACCTGCTTTTTAAGTTTTATTATCTTTTGTTTGAAAGCACTTTTCAAACTTTTTATGAAAGGAGTTAGTGAAATATTGAAAGGGTAATGGAATAAAGTGTATATTATTATTATTGTTATTATTATTTTATTATTATTATTATTACAGTAGTAGTAGTATTTCTGCTGCTCTGCATTGTCACTTTGCATTCTCACATTTAAAATCTATCAATAATGATCAACCCACCCATATACTCACCCTGAAGTTAGTTTAGCTGAGATTCTGTAATAGACACAAGATGCAACAATCTTGGCTGCCAAAAAGCAATTGTCAAAATGAAACTTTGGTTACTCTGAAATCATCCATTGAATGTGAAAATTGTTTCACAGTGACTGGAGCTTTTATCTGTTTCAGAAGAGGAAAGGGATAACAGGGCTGAAAAGTTGGACCAATTCCCATAGCTTCAGGCCATAACCAAATGCCTAAAGACAAACCCTCTCAGATTATATCAGATCAGTCATGTTCTCTATGATCACAACAGTGCTTAAATAACAAACTCTGCTCTAACCAGTCACAGAACTGCAACACTGATGGACTACAATTGCCACACACTCATATGGTGGTCCGATTAACAACTCAAACATCTCCAGAATCCCTATCCATCTATCTAATTATTTAAAATAAATTATTATATAATGTATTATTTAAAAATCCAGGAGCAGGTCCAAACACTCTGGGTGATGCCCTGCTGCTGAAACCCTCCTTTTCAGCTTATTGCTCCCAACCCTTTTTTTTTTTTACTTTTGGTAGAAATATGGATAATTAGACAAAAAAAAATAAACAGAAGGTACCACTTAATGTGTAGATTCATTGAACAATTTATTACTATTTTTTTTTTGAATGTATACTTGTTCCATAAACGCTAAGGTCACTAGCAATGTCACAGTGAAGGAAAGAATGAAAGGATATTATACATTGAGCTAACCTTCATCAAGTGGATTAGTCTACCTGGTATATATTCAACCTCAAAAGGATTCAGTTATTATCTTTGAATGAGTGATGTTCCCTTAAGGTGAAGTTCAGCTGCAAAATTTCTTGATTCAACATCACAGTTCAATCATCCATCTATTGGCTAGGTAGATGGGCACAGACAGCCTGTTCGCCACAATGCGGCTCAGTGGGATTGAGCCCCACAGGACTGGAAAGTGGTCCAGCACTGGGTTCCCCACTGGCTGGCTAGAAGAGACCCCTGACTTAACTCTGAAACGGCTCTTCCAGCAGACAGCTGTTGTCTTCTCCTCTGGTAAATACCCACCGTAAGTTCACTTTCATTTCTCCAGAAATGCATCTTGGTGAGAGAAATGGAGTGATTTTCTGTTTCTACCTGTACCTGCAGGAGGTATGAGTTTGGACAGGTGCCAGGCAAGGAGGAACAGGTTACTTCAAAAAGTCACCTGAGGTTAGCTGTGGTGCGCAATTCTGAAATGGATACACAATGCAACAGCTGCAGGTGTCACATAACAAACTGTCAAAGCAAAACTTTGCTTTCTTTACTGTGATGTCATACATTCCATCCTATTGTAGAGAAGAGAAGGACAGATTTTGCAGTGATTGGAGCGTTTTTTTTTGTTTTTTTTTTGAGATGTGAGACATGTCTGGGCTGTGGACTTGGACCAACCCTCACAGCCACAGACTGTAACCCCGTCCCATATGTGCTGTCGGCTGAACTCTCAGAATGTGTCTAGGAGGTGTAAAGGAAGGAAATACCTGTTATACCTCTCACAGATTTACCTACAAGCCAGTTTCCCTCCAGTGAATGGTATGGGGAACAGATTCTTTGCATATTATGTTGAACACACAGTCTATATCACTTAGTATCAGCTCTTCTTCATTATCATATTTACTGAAAAGGTAAGCCCAGCCCTGGCTCTGGCAATACAGAGTTTATACATTTTTTCATGCAGACACCATTTCCTTCTCTGCCCAAAAGGACATGCAGACATAAGCAAAATACACCAAGCAGCTACAGCAGAAACACAGTAATGCATGTTGTGACATCACTGTTTTGGCAGAATGTCATGAATGAGATGGATGGCAGAATTCAATCAAACTGCCATAGCATTTTGTCCTTAACATTTAGATATGAAATATGTGTATTGCAGTTTTGGGCATGTAGGTGTGTTGAACATTTATATAAAATATAAATATAATGAATGACCCTGGAGTTTAAATTACTCCAGTTTCTCATTCACTTATTTGTCATTTATTTGCTCATTCATCTCATTTATTTATTTATTTTTATTTATTTATTTATTTATTTATTTATTTATATTTATTGCAGACACCCAAGTCTGACATCATCACTTACAGTGTGAGATGTTAGAAAATATGGAACAGAACCAACGGCAATGGCACTAATTTGAAACAGTGATACCGGCACTTTCAGGCATACTGTACATCTGCAATGTGACAAGGAGCAGGGTGAACCCAAATGCAGAGATGACTCAAGACACAGGAAACCAGGTTCAGATATAAAGTTACCTTTACTGAAGGCTCATGAAATGCAAACAGGCTGGGCACAAAAAGGTCGTACCACAGTTTAGCCAGCTGGCACTCACTACAATATACATTCATGTCTTTAAAAAAAAATATATATATATATATATATATATATATATATATATATATATAAAGGAATTTAGTCATTTTATTCTGCTTTCAGTTCACATTTTTTATAACCTTTTTTTTTTTATTTCACCTTGTTTTGTAGTTTTTATTTTTATTGGGATTGACCACAATGCAACATTGTTCATTTATTCAGTTTTCATTTCTAGGAAGTATTGTTGAAATAACTTTTCTTGCAAATATTTTTGCACACATTTTTTTTTTTAATTTGCGTGTATCTCTGCATGTGCCAATGTCTCTGCATGTGCCAATGTATTTATTCTGTTAAAATTCATGACATACATGGTATATGATCAGTAGGTAGTTGGTGTGTTGACACTGCTTTAAAAAAAGGACAGAAAAATAAGAGACACAGATAACTTATGTTTGACGGAAAATATAGGTTATATTGTTCACTTTCCTTATCTCATTTCCTCTTTCAGTCTGAATTCAGTTGAACTCCAGAGGACACAGTTTTACAGTAGATTGATTCCCGACCATAAACCCAGGATAGAGGGGCTGAGTGAATGTGGTCTGGACTCTGTGGAGGAGGGTCATTGTGTCAGAGATGCTGTAAAAGACAGAGTTCCTGCCCTGTGATCCAGGTACACTCCTATTCTGGAGGAGGGGGGCACAGGGATTTCAGTTTTCTTTTTTTGTGCCAGAAAGAGTACTTGGAAGCAGAGCAGTGCAAACTCCAGGACTTTTCACTCAATCCAAAGACGTGGTCATCGATCCTTCCTTTCCCACTGATCTCTTTATATGACACTGCTATATAAACCACTTCCCCACTCCATTCAGCCTCCCAGTAAGAGCGTCCAGACAGACCCTCTCTGCACAGCACTTGGGTCCAGCGGTCAAATCTCTCTGGATGATCAGGATACGGCTGTTTCACAGTCCCTTGTGTCACCTCTCTGTTCCCCTCAGACAGACAGAGGGATGTATTTGCTGTGTTTGGGTCCAGTGTGAGCTGGCAGGAATCTGATTGAGGAGAAGCAGAAAATGAGAGAACCAGATTAATACAAATATTTTTAAACCAATAACATTAAAATAGATTCACAATATAATTGTATCAGTTTTAACTTGTTCTAGGGATCTTCAACTTAGTGAAAAATCCGCCATGCTATGAACATACAACAGCACTCAAATTTAAACTTCTACTTTAAATGTCATAATTGGGCACAACTGGGAAAGGTGAATTCTGTGTCACTCCTTCTACAAGGTACACAGTTTCTTATACTCTTATACACTCTTATACTCTTGTACGTTTACATACTTGTAGGAGCTTGAAAAAATGCATGTATATATATATATATATCTCCAGGTGAATTGCTGACTACATGGCAATTTGAATGGGGAAACCAGTTCATAGCATTTGGTGGTGATTTACTATATGATTTTGGTCATTTCTTGGTCATGTTTGTTGTTGTTTTTGTCGGGATGATGGTAGACAACGACCCGAGAGTTAGGTCACTGTATGATCCTGTTGTTACGCTGGGACTCGCGAGACTGTTTTTGAGTCACCTATTAGCTGTCAGCTCTCCGGTGCCAAGCATCGGGCTGCCATCTTTCCAACATTGTTTTTAATAAACAATAAACTTAACTGAACAAATCATGATTGCAGTTCCGGTTGCTGTACAGCCCAGAAGCTTGTTATTCATCATTTTTTTCTGGTGACAATCAAAAATTTAATACATGTTGTCAATGGTGTACATAACTTTAAGTCATTTTGTCTAGCTATTTATTAGAATGAGAAGGACTCCACATGTTACACTATTGTGCAATTGCGAATAATTGCTAAGTACATATTGCTAAGTCAAATGATTACCATTGTAATACTCTATGTGCGGAAATTGTAACTCCTGGTGAAACACTCAGGAACATAATCTATGACAGATATAAATAAACTGTAAAGAGACTCACATTGTAAGAACTCTGCTCTGGTCCCAGGCTCTGGAGTTGGCACTGCATCTTTCACTGTGGAGGGAGGTAAGGCAAGACAGTGAAAGAACGAGAGAGAGAGAGAAAGCCTTTGACAGATAAAGTGGAGGTTGAATAGAGTTCCAAACTAACCCTGAAATTTCAGGTCTCACAAATCATAGAGAACAAAGCAGAAACACAGGACTCAGGAAGAACTCAGGAATACAATAGTTGGGATACAAAAAAATGAAATGAAATTTATATAAACATCAGCTGCAGCAGGGTTTTTAATTTTGCCCTTGAAAAAGAAGTTTTTTTTTTCTTTCTTTCTCATGTGCACATTAAAATGCACAACCACTGTTACTAAGAGTTACGGTGTTACTCATTCCAGCCACTCACAGCAGGTCAGTTAAGGCTTTTAACTGGTACATTGATGCCTCCTGATGGGGTACAACCTCTGGAGAATATTTTATTAAGGATAAAATTGAATAAATAATGGCATGATGTTTAATCTACCTGTTAAAGAGATCTTGGCCAATTCCTCCTTGCAGATGTCCTCCAGTCGCTCTTTCAGTTCAGACACAGATTTCTTCACAAACTCAAAAGAGACGTTTGGATCGACATTGATGTTGGATAAGTCTCCACATCCAGGCGGGACACAGAGAGACTGACAGCTCTACAGACAGACAGACGGACAAACGCATAGTAAGAATTCAGATACCATGAGCCACACAGACTCCTAAGAGACATTAGGAGCAGCTCCGTTTGACAGTTCTGTGTGAGAAACACCTCTGTACTGCAGATTAGCAGAGACAGTGATGTTACCTGGAGGAAATGGATGTGATCCTCTGTGTGTGAAAGCTGCTCCAGTTCAGCATCTCTCCTACTCAGCTCAGCAATCTCCTGCTCCAGTTGCTCCATGACTCCTTCAGCCTGACTCACTGCAGCCTTCTCCTGATCTCTGATCAGCTCTTTCACCTCAGAGCGCCTTCTCTCAATGGAGCGGATCAGCTCAGTAAAGATCCTCTCGCTGTCCTCCACTGCTGCCTGTGCAGAGCGCTGTTAGGAGACACAGAGAGAGGAGGGCTGTACATTTGAACTAGGCCTTTCACTCAGCTCTTACTGGGACCCGAAACAACCTGAAATGGCTCTTCCAGCAGCCAGCTGTTGTCTGCTCCTCTGGTCAGTACCCACCGTGAGTGACTCCACAGCCTGTCTCAGATCCTGCAGCTCCTTCTCTCTCTCCTGGATTCTCTGCAGAAATTTCCTCTGTGTCACCCCCAGCTGCTTCTGTGGACAGACAGATATTTCCCTTTTCACAATCATTGTATGGAGGTCAGTTAAACACACAAGTTGTATTAAAGGTAAATCACTAAACTCTGTGCCACTCTGAGGGTCAGAAAGTAAGACTATACTAGCCTAGCAAAGAGCACAGATTCTACTAGGTACTCTAGTCATGCTATTTTCAATTCAGATTTCTATTCTGTGAACAGAGAGCTGTCACAGAGAGCTGGCTCATGTTTACTTCCTGCTCTTACTGTTTTATCACAGTGGCCTTTAGACCTGAAAATCACTTCCTTGTGCACTTTAAAGGAAAATAAGAAAGGTTGTTTTGTTTCATGTTGGGTGGTAAAATCATAGATCAGATGGATGTAAATGTCATATTTTGATTTTAGACAAAGATATCTTCAATGCCATCTTCAAAATAAAATCTGTAGAGTCCCAGCTCTTACCTGTTTCTCTGTCCTTTCTGCTGCAGCTGAGACTGTGTCATGGTCTCTGTGTTCATCCATCACACACAGCAGACAGATACACTGCTGATCGGTACGGCAGTAAACCTCCAGCAGTTTGCCATGATGAGAGCAAACTGTCTCCTCTAGTTTTCTTGTGGTTTTTACCAATTTGTGCTTTTTAAATGCAGGCAATTCACAATGCGGCTGGAGGTGAGTTTCACAGTAAGACACCATGCACATCAGACAGGACTTCATGGCTTTGAGCTTTCTCCCAGTGCAGACATCACACGCCACATCTCCAGGTCCAGCATAACAGTGAGCAGGAGGAGCAGCTTGGAGTCCTGTGTTCTTCAGTTTTTCCACCACTTCAGCCAGCATGGTGTTTCTGCCCAGAACAGGCCTTGGGGTGAAGGTCTGCCTGCACCGGGGACAGCTGTAGACACCAGTATGATCATCCTGATCCCAGTAGCCCTTAATACAGTCCATACAGTAACTGTGTCCACAAGGAATAGCCACTGGATCCTTCAGCAGATCCAGACATATTGAACAGCTGAACTGCTCCTGCTCCACTGAGATCCTAGATGCTGCCATCTTACTGCACACAATAACCGACAAACAGTCTGAGAGACAGAGTTTAGTTTCATTTCTCTAGAAGTGGTTGTGGGTGTTTGAGAGGGACTTCCTGGTTCAGAGCTGCAGGAGCTGTGGTTTTGAACTGAGTCCAGGCTAAGGAGGGCAGGCTGTTGTGTAATGATTCACTGACTGTTATCTCCTAACTACAACATCACTAAGTCAAACATTCGTGTAAAAATATTAATGTTTTCTCTGTCATTTTATTTTAAATTTCTTACTGCAGTAAGTTGCAGTTTTTGATGTAATCAAATGTTTGTCATCCATCCTTATATCTGATTGGACATATAGTTTTAACCTTTAATCTTTATTAATATTTATAAACATTACTTACACTACCGGTCAAAAGTTTTAGAACACCCCAATTTCTGTAAAGGAAAGACCTACACTTTTAAGGGTTATAATGTTCTGTCTGTCTTCCTTTGTTAATTGCCTTTTTCTCGCCATTATGATAAGAAATATACTACTTCCTGCGGTGCAGTATTGTCCAAATAATGCTTCAGAGGGTATAGTAACACAGTCTGTGCTAACACTTCTTTTATATAGACAGAGGGTTTCTAAGTAATCAACAAAAGTCGGGACACCTGTAGGAACTGTTTGCATCAACTTTCAAGGCTTAATTTACTTCCATTGCTGCAGAAAAGCTGTAAGTTGTTAGCCCATTACTTGTTCCTTGAATAAGGATTTTTTAAACTCTGAAATTTACATTATTTTTCAGTTTTTGGTAACCTAAACTTTTTTTTAACCTCTGGCAGTTTACCACTTCCCTTTGTTCCATTTCAGGTCATTCACTGGACTTGAACTGCTTAAATTCCATAAATTGGAAAAATTTAGGTGTTCCAAAACTTTTGACCGGTAGTGTATATTCATCCATACAGTGCTGCAGTCCTGCTCAGGTTCAATTCCAGGTAGGTCATCAGCTGATGATGAACAGAAGCCCAAAACAGCAGAACAAAATGGCTTTGTTCTACATTATTTTACCCTAATCCTAATATTGATAGAAAAAGGTACAGCCAAACTGAACAAAGGTGAAAGTGAGAATTTGACAGGAATACTCAAAGTCCCGTCCTTAGGCTGAGTGCATCATGTTAAATGTCACCATTACATAAAAAAACATCATCATTCATGATTGTTCAGTACTGAAGTTTACTCACCCTGCCAGAGTCAGAAAGAAAATGGATAATGCATATTGAGCTAGCATTTATCTATACCATCCACAAGCAAAGAGTGACATAAGTGTTCTGCTGTACAGTAAGAAGAGTACAAGCTGAATGCAATGTCACAGACATCCTCAGAGGCTAAAGGTTTTCACAGAATTCTGGAAATTTATTTAACACCGTCATCCTTACATTCATTTCCCATTAAATCACTGTTTTAATTTGGTGATCAGAAAATTATTTCCTCAGTTTCCAACAGAACCATTTAATAAAAAAAATGCCATCCATCAGTTTATTTTGGTATTCTATCTCTCTGTGACCAAAGAATATCTGAGTGAGTCCTGAAGACTGATTGTAGTCTGTGTTCAGTATGGGCAGGACCAGGTGGCTGGCTATGAGGGTGTTCTTGTCAGCCCTTGGAAATGCAGGGCTTTGATTCACTGTTTCAAATGAATAGTAAATTTCACATACACTGGCTTCTCTTTATTCTGCAGAATTTATATTGGATATAAGCCTAAGTCAGTTCAGCATGTGTTCTTTGTGATTTCAGTGTTGTTTCTCTCAAAATTCTGCATGCAGACTTTCAATGTGGTGTTTGTTCCATTTTCTGCAATCCGGGTATGTAATGGGACCACACAATTCAATAGCGTAAAGTGAACCTGTTCAAATTTTAGGGGGGTGTTACTGGTTTTTGCCTTTATGGCATAAAACACCCTGTGTGGTTTCTCCTTTAATGAGACCACTGCCAGCTCAAACTTCCTGAGGCACTTAATAAACTCATAATAAATAACTCATTTTCCTCATAATTGAGATATTGAAATGGACTATTCACAGTATTATTATCTATTAAAACATCAAGAGGAATGCAATCACATTTGGATTCTTATTCATTAGATTATCTTGAGTCCCCCTCTTGTACATGAAGGAGAAATGAGAGCAAATTTTAATGTCAACTGTGAAGCTGAAGGACTGTTATTTTTCGTTATTATATTAAAGCTATATTTCTAAAAAAAAGTTCTTCCTTCCAAAATTATTTGTCTTTTCACCTTCATTCAGCCATCTTCTCTTGATCTTCTTCTCCTGAAACGAGGAAGTTTTATGGCAGATCTTGACCTAGAACCAAGGCCACACCCAGTCCAAACTCAACCCCAAACCCAAACCCAGGATAGAGGGGCTGAGTGAATGTGGTCTGGACTCTGTGGAGGAGGGTCATTGTGTCAGAGATGCTGTAGAAGGACAGAGTTCCTGCCCTGTGATCCAGGTACACTCCTATTCTGGAGGAGGGGGGTCAGGGATGTCAGTGCTCATGTTATTGTGCCAGAAAGAGCAACTGGAAGCAGAGCAGTACAAACTCCAGGACTTGTTATTGAGTCCAAACCCGCAGTCATTGTACCCTCCTTTCCTGCTGATGTCTTTATATGAGACTGCTATATCCACACCGTTATCCCCACTCCACTCAGCCTCCCAGTAACAGCGTCCGGACAAACCATCTCTGCACAGCACCTGGACCACGCTGTCAAATCTCTCTGGATGATCGGGGTGTGTCTGGGATACACCCCTGTCTTTCACCACCCTGTTCCCCTCAGACAGATGGAGGTATGCGTGTGCCGTGTCAGGATCCAGCAAGAGCTGACAGAAGTCTGGTGGAGAGAAGGAAACATGGGGGAGATCCACACTATTAAACTAATGCAAAACTAATAAGAATGTTAAATAATGCATCTCTTCCTCATTGTGTGTGTTTATTTATGTTTTTAGGACAGTTTACTACTTTGTGTTCATATTTGAAAGAACTATTATCTTTTAATTTCCTTGCTTTTATATAAATGCCGACCAATACCTTTATCATTTCACATCAATCTATGTCAAATATAATTATAAATCAAATGAATATTTTATTATTCTGGCTAAAAATTGTGTATACAAATGGTACACATTAATGCATTCATCAATGCAAAAGGCACATTTGACATATGTTAAATATACAACCCATATTACAAAATATTGGGAAATTTGCATCTAAATACATCATGGATTTCATATTTTACTATACTTTGGCATATTTTGTAAAATTAATGCATACCATACTGCTAACTTCAAACAGTTTTTAACACACTCCCATCCCCATCCTTTATATTTGTGTAAATAATTATAAAACTATAACTATGTATACACTTCCAATAACAACTCTTTGTAGTTTATTCATTATTATTCTGTTGAGTGTCATAAGTTGACCTAAAAACACTTTTTCATTTGTGAAACACTCCATTACCATCTATCAGAATACAAGAGAGCAAATGTCACATTTTAGGACAGAGCTGGATTTTTCAAAAGATTGCCATCATAATGTCTCAGTAACTTGCAAACTCTGGAACAAAAAAAGGAACAGTTTGCATGGTCTGCTGGAACTGGGTTAAGAGAGACAGCTGAGGTTTTCAGATTCACGTTGTAAGTACACTGCTCTCGCCCTGGGCTGCGGAGTGGGAAAAATGTGGGATTGTTTCACTGGGAGGTAGAAGGAAGGGGAGTAATATGGGGAAAGAAATAAAGGGAGAAAAAGAAACACCAGAATTAAAATAGTTAAAAATTTCCTTTGTAACAATGTATGTGATACTGTGTGACATCAGGTGAGAAACTGTCAATCATTTTTCCCTCTTTCCCCTTATTTTAATTTATTTATTGTTTATATTCATTTATGTATACAACACATTATGCTAGCTAATAAAGGTCATTTGAATTTGAGGTATACATAATTACTGCTAAAATTGTGTGATGTCAGACAGACGTGAAGGTTTTTTTTTTTTTTTGTCAAAAAATCTCACATGGGCAGGGATCTTCAGCTGGTACAATATGGAGTTTCTTCACTGTGGAAACAAAGAAACAGTGAAGTGATACGTTACGAGCAAGTTATGAACTCTGGTGAACTTTTCTTGATTTGGTTTATAATTGCTTTGCTTTGTCTACTGATGGATAAAATCCTGGGACAACATGTTTGCTCTGTCAAAGTAAACAGAATTACTTAAAATATTCCACAAACTTGTTTTAGATGTCTTGGATAATAATCCTTTGCAAATGTCTTCCAGTCGCTCTTTCAGTTCAGACATGGATTTTTTGAAAAACCCAAAAGAGACATGTGGATCGACTGTGATGCTGGGTAAGTCTCCACATTCAGGAGCAGCACAGAGAGACTGACAACTCTACAGACAGACAAACAGACAGACAGAGTAAATATTGAGTCAGGCACAATAATCCAAACATGAAACACACTCCCTCCTGTACTCCAGATTGTCAGAGAGACAGTGATGTTACCTGAAGGAAATGGATGTCATCCTCTGTGTGTGAAAGCTGCTCCATCTCAGCATCTCTCCTCCTCAGCTCAGCAATCTCCTTCTCCAGTCGCTCCATGACTCCTTCAGCCTGACTCACTGCTGCCTTCTCCTGATCTCTGATCAGCTCTTTCACCTCAGAGCGCCTTCTCTCAATGGAGCAGATCAGCTCAGTAAAGATCCTCTCGCTGTCCTCCACTGCTGCCTGTGCAGAGCGCTGTTAGGAGACACAGAGAGAGGAGGGCTGTACATTTTAACTAGACCTTTCACTCAGCTCTTACTGGGACCCAAGACAGCCTGTTCCCCACAGTGTGGCTCAGTGGGATTGAGCCCCACAGGGCTGGAAAGTGGCCCAACACTGGGCTCCTCACTGGCTGACTGGAGGACAGCCCTGACTGAGCCCTGAAATGGCTCTTCCAGCAGCCAGCTGTTGTCTTCTCCTCTGGTCAGTACCCACCGTGAGTGACTCCACAGCCTGTCTCAGATCCTGCAGCTCCTTTTCTCTCTCCTGGATTCTCTGCTGGAATTTCCTCTGTGTCACCCCCAGCTGCTTCTGCGGACAAAGTAGCATTTCCATGTGTTTACTTCATTGTTAACAGTCAGATTTAATGTGACACATGAGACCCACAACTCACTGAATTTTCAACACCATAAAGAACTGCAGCCATAGATGAGCACTTGATTTTAACTGAACATCTTGCATTCCTCAAAGGGAGACAGAATAAGCCATACTGAAGGATTCTAAGATTGTCTAAACTACTGAATCAGTTACTCGCACACAAAAAAAATGACACCCTTCTACAAGGACCAGATCAGTGAAGGTTTTGAAAAACTTAACGAGGCTCTGTCACAACCCTCACCATTGTGAAATCTGGTTCAAATTCGGCTATCCGTTTTGCCTTGCTTGCTTGAGGACGACCCTTCAAGGCCCCTAGCATTGTGCCCACCCATCACCCCTGCTTGCATTAGTTTTCAGCAGTTGATTGAGCTCCTACCATGTAATGTAAGTACAAGCTTTCAGGTGTTATACGATGAAAATGCGAATGGTGTACCCACTGAATGTGAGCCGTTAGAGTGTAAAAACAACACCCAAAACAAATGCCACGTCGCCATGCACTCTCCTGTCACTGTTGACCGTATAACGGACAGGTGCTTAATGGATTTGCTGAAGGATTTACTGTACACATATTGAAATGGTAAGAAACTGTAAACATGGGCTGGGATGAAGAATCTTGTTCATGTACAAAATACTGTTAAAGTATTAAATCATAAGTACAGGAACTATGTATTTAAGTATGTTCAAAATTATGTATTCAATATAACCACTTTCATGTCATTTTAGATCTACAATATGCATTGTAAAACTGCATATATTGTAACACGTATTTAACATGGACATATATTTTCAATCCACATTAAAATTTGATTTGAAATGTTTAAGATTTGAAGTACTTTTTTACATAAATGAATTATCTAAAGCACTTCAGGGTTGTTTCCTACTTTTGTAAAGCTTAACAAATTTACATATTTTTTGGGAGTTATACTGAAAAAACCCCCACTTTTAGACAATTCCCACGTTCTTGAGCAAGAGTTCAAGCTCTTACCTGTTTCTCAATCCTCTCTGCTGCAGCTGAGACTGTGTCATGGTTTCTGTGTTCATCCATCACACACAGCAGACAGATACACTTCTGATCAGAACGACAGTAAACCTCCAGCTGTCTGTTGTGATGACAGCACATCTTCTCCTGCACGCGTCTAGTGGCTTGAACCAGTTTGTGTCTCTTAAAGGCAGGAGATTCATAATGAGGCTGCAGGTGAGTTTCACAGTAAGAGGCCAAGCAATCCAGGCAGGACTTGACGGCTTTGCGCTTTCTCCCTGTGCAAACATCACACGCCACGTCTCCAGGTCCAGCGTAACAGTGAGCAGGAGGAGCAGCTTGGGGTCCTGTCTTCTTCAGTTTCTCCACCACTTCAGCCAGTATGGTGTTTCTGCCCAAAACAGGCCTTGGAGTGAAGCTCTCTTTGCACTGGGGACAGGTGTAGACACCTCTATGATCATCCTGATCCCAACAGCCCGTAATACAGCCCATACAATAAGTGTGTCCACAGGGAATAGTCACTGGATCCTCCACTAGATCCAGACATATTTGACAGCTGAACTGCTCCCGATCCAGTAGATCTCCAGTGGCCGCCATTTTACTGTACATGCTGCACACACTGACAGAAACAGAAACACACAGACAGAGGAGCTCTGTTTATATAGAGTGGTGTGTGTGTGTGTGTGTGTGTGTGTGTGTGTGTGTGTGTGTGTGTGTGTGTGTGTGTCCATACATGCCCCTACATGGGAAAGAGTGACTCAATCATTCCCCAGTATTCATATTAGCACTGAGGCAAAAAAAAGGCTTCGGAATTTCACTGTCATGTAGGATAAGCCATTTGAAAACTTACTCTGGGTCAAAAGGCTTTTTATCAATGTAAAATCTACGCACATATGCACACCAAAAAAATCAAATATAGCCATTTTACAGCATCATTAAAAAATCAAAACTCTTAGATTTTAGATTCTTAGATTCTTCAAAATAGCCATTTTTTATTATATTTTTTTAGAAAGAAATTCATACATAGGCATCAACTTCACTATTTACATTTGTCTATGGAACATAGATTGGAACAAGCATTTGAGCATATTTCTTTAGATATAAATGTCTTTGAGTGCATTCTTCCCATTAAAAAACAAATACATTAAAATAAACTCACTTGACATCATTGAATTGTTGCAGGATTACATATTGGGTCAATGGGATTAAATTTGCTCTGGCCATGAAGGTGTTTTTTGTGGTAGCAGTTTAGTTACAAAGTGAAATGTTTGACTCCGTCAATATTGCTCCCAAACCTGTGGAAAATGTAGTGATGCATTTCAAACCCTCTCATCATCAGGAGAAGGCTGTATCAGCAAACTGCAAAGCTGTCTGTAACTGTCATTGATAATCAAAATAATCATCTGTAAACTGGCAGAAGTTTAATTAAATTAAACTGTATAAACAAATAATGGGCAATTATATTAATTATAATTAATTAATTTATATATAACGATCCCAGGGAAGTAATCTGCAATCACTAGCAACAGATAAACAAGTCCTTACACAAATGTCAAAGCTGAAGTCACCATACTCTTTACAATTAGAATATTCTCTGAAGCTAACAGGTTTGTTTTGTCTCAGAGACAAGTTTCAAGTGTGAACTGAGTTTCTGAGGTGTGTACTTCAGTGACGCTTTATTAATTTATATTTAAAGAGCCTTGAGACAAAAGGTGTTGCCTAAGCCTGCTTTAAGCTGGACTATTTTGTAGAGTTGACTCTGCTAGTATTGTGTGGTGGAGCAGAGACAGGGACTTCTGGTTGCATGGCCAGGAGCAGAACCAAGCCAAGTCTGAGAGGCAAATTCTCCTCCCGTGTGGTTTCTCTGCAGGTTTATTTACGCTCCTCAGATGACTGCAGGCCCCATGTTTAATTTTTCAAGGCGAATTTAAAATTCACTTGCCACCATACAAATAATTAATCAGGCCTTCCTCGATGTGCAGGCAAAGCTCAGTTTTTGTGTCTCTTGTTTTCGTGCATTTTGGTATCGCCCATGCACACTTTAGCTGGCTGTTTAAGTGTGCCACACCCTTCACTGTATCATAATGACTGTCTCCTTATATTATATGTACATATTATTTAAAATGAGTTTAATTTGTTTGTGAATTCCCCTTTTGCTGAGAGCTAGAAGGAAATTTGTTGCTGCCATCCCAACATTAGATCAGATTTGCGTGAGTGAAATGGAACATCCCATGTTCTGCTCCCCTGGAAGTCGTTTCCAATATGTATATAATGTATGTATATAATAGTGTGTGTGTGTGTGTGTGTGTGTGTGTGCATGCGTGTGTGTGTCTGTGTGTGTGTTTTCAACAATGAAAGAAATGTTCATTTACCAAAGTCTTGTTAAACTGGTCAGTTCAGCTGATTAAACACTCTACATTTTGATTATTCAGCCTTTCTATTATGATAATGATGAGAAAATGTTTCATTCTCTTGGTAGTCATTTCCTGCTTATTACTTTCCAGTAACTACTTTTAATGTTGACAGCATTTGTAGTCCTATGCTGGCTAGCATCTGCACAGACTATAACAGTTTTCAATAAACAATTTTCTGCAGAGTGAGATCTGATGTGACTTTGTACATTTCTTTTGAAGGGTAAGAGACAGAATGCAGACATTGATTCGCTCGTGTGCTCTGTCTCATTGCCTCCATTCACAGATGAGTAATACAGTGAAACTGGAATCAGCAGGAGTGCCTGTTTGCGGGAGGGATCTCAGAACGACTGAGAACCCCACTGTAGAATGAAATATAGAAATGAAACTCAGGTTAGTGACATACAAAATCGTCCACAAATGTAATTCTAGGAATGCTGATTGTAACTGTGACTACAATGGCGTACCCACCCCTGCAGTAAACACTACCTGCGGAACAGGTATTGACAGGTATGCCAAATAAAAACCCAGCTGCCACTCCCCCTCCGAGTATGTTCACCGATCCCACAGAAAGCATGCTCCAACCACGTCATTGTGGTGGAGCAATCGAAAGAGCAGTTTCATTGAATTCAAAGGTTTCACTTCACCAATACAACCCTAAAGCCGAAAATGGCAGCCATTTGAGCTTGTCTCATTCACTGATACTTTTTTTTTTTTAATTACAAAGCAGTGGAATGTCCCTCTGACATTGTTCAAATGCATATGCATCTACACTATCAGTCTCTATAGAGATACCTAAGCTGATACTTGTTTTGAAGGGGAAATTTAACTAAAAACTTTTTTTTAGTAAGGTTTAAGGCTGAGTCAGTACACTCTTGTAATAAACAGGGCACACAGACACATACATTCCCATTGATTCTTTCATTGCCATGGTCTGTTCTCTTACAATATCCCCTGGAGTTCCCCCAGTAAACACCCAAACCCAGCATTTGGCACCAGGTTCAGTGCCGTGGAAAAAGTGAGACACCTGTTCAACGGGGAACAATAAAATGATGACAAAGACAAGACGGCTGCCCTGGAGACACATTCACCTGTCTCTCCGGAAGATCTACACCTCACCCAAGGTGAGGCACCGTGATGTATTCTTCATTCGTACAGCTGGACATTTACTGAGGCAATTAGGGTTAAGTACCCTGCCGAGGGGTAAGACAGCAGTGCACCCACAAGGACTCAAACTCGCAACCATCTGGCTCCAAACACCGTTATTATAAGACAACCTCGTACAGACTGTGCCAAAATGCACAAATGGTCTCTGTTTGCTCAGCAAAATACTGAGACGCTTACCCTATGTGAGGGAGTACAAATGCAGTCATGTACCCACGGTCCATATCTCTTTATTAACTGACATTTTTCTCTTTTATGGTATGCACACGCATTTAGCTGACACATGCAAATTATTATGTTTTTTTTCTTAATGTCTGCTCTCAGCATGTCAGCCCGATGATTGTTTCTGTTCTTTGATGGGTGCCCCGCAGCTGAATTTGACACCAGCAGGGAAAGTGCAGTAAAGCACTTCATTAGTTTTCAGTAAGAGCAAAACTACTTACTGGCGTGCCATAGGTTTGAATGGAACTTACAAGGGATTAAAAAAAAAAAAAAAAAAAAAGCTATCTATTTAAAGTAGTCAATTTGTGTTATGTTGTTGATGGAGTTTGTGTTGGTTTTCTGCCAGGTGAGAGATGTGCATTTACAATGCTGTTTCTCTTCCTTTTGTTCCGCAGCTCTGACCTCTGTCAGTGATTACACATGACGGTTTCACCCAACTGTTTGACCCAGAGGCCTGAGTTTTAGCTTGAGTGATAGCTCCAGACCTTCGCTAATGCCCTCAGGTGCAGTGGTGCACTCTTGCAGTGGCTGTATCACCGAACAGCCTCTACCCCGCTGTGCAGGAAGAGGGGTTCGGGGCCCGCTCAGGTATCTCTGCTGCACCACACGGGGAATGCACCCAACAGAAACTGTACATGCAAAAATCCAAATACTGCATGTCACCAAACTACTGCATGCCAAAACACAGCTTTCTGGCAAACCCATAATCGAGACCTCAGACACTGAGTATAGCTGTGCAAGGCACAAAGGACAGGAGGATCCAGGCCAGGTCCAGGCTCAGTGACCACAGCCTGACCAGACAGAACCAATTAGAGTCACGGTGGCAGAGGTACGAAAGAGGAAATGTAATGTCCAGTTATGCAAGGAGACATGGAAGATAAATGAACCAATGCACCAGCTAAAAAGCCTGACCTGTTTCTTACAAGTGATTTAATTGCAGGTGATCTGAGGGGGGAAAAAAAATCAAAGGGGATCAAAGTGAGAAACGGAATGTTCCCCTGGAGTATTTCCCTGAGATGCAACACCACACTTACAGGAATTAGTAGAAAGATCACCAAAAAAATACCACTGTATGGGCATCAACAAAGCCTGTTTCATGTGAGCAGGGACATTTTGGTATGTGTACAGCTGGAGTTTAGATGAATGTCCGGGCTGTTTGTGAAGGTTCAGCCAGCTGAAGTTCAGACCTCTATAGGGAAGAACAGAAGCAAACCTCTGAACCTCCACATGAGGGTCTGCATCTGGGACAAAGATGTAAGCAGGCACAGACGCGATCAGGTGATGCATTCACACCATCCGTTTGGTGGTGCACTGAAAAGTTTTGAAAGATTTTGTAAATTTTTGTAGATTTCATGCTAGTTCAACACAATAGTAGTGATGATGCAATCTTCATACTTCTCTTTACGCACTGTCCATTTGACGCAAGAGAAGCCCAGGGACTGGAAGAGGGAGATCTTACAATGTGTGTCTATATACGGCTTTTCCCCATACATTTTTTTTTTTTTTTTTATTAGACAAATTTAAAGAGTTTACCCAGTGGAATGTCTCTTTTTTGGAGGTATTCCATGTGATATAAGTAAATATTGAAACACTTTCGTACATCTGTAAAACACATGAAGTATGGAAATGCTTCCAAAATGTTGCATTATTTCCATTAGGCATATTTATAGTGATGGAGGAACGTGACAAGTGAGGTCACCTTGGTGAATTCTTTATTCCTCTGTTCCCATGGAAACAGAGGTACAGGCAGGAACTACAGCATAACAGAATTGTGGTCAGGCCATTGTCCATCTTGTCGTCCCAGTATTACTTTATAAATTGGTCCATGTATCAATGCTTTATAACATACTAATAGTCACATTATAAATTAAAACCACACATTTTTAAATTACGCATTCATGAATGGTTTATTTTAAGCATGTACGAGCAGATTGTTCTCAAATTTAATCACAAGCTCAGTTTGTGTAAATGGGTGCAGAAATGAGCTTTTTGACAGCCTTCTTGTGATTTCATACTAGCTAGCATGCATGTCAAGCCCACGTTCCAGCAATGTGTCCACACATTTGAGGGGAAATTCAGATTCCTTCAAAACCAAGCCAGTCCCTTGCTTTTCACTAAATACCAGCAGAGGTGTGATAAGGAAAGTCTTTACATAGTGTATATCCTTGAATTAAACGCCTGCAGTAATGCTGCCATATAAACTGACTGAACGCTGAATAACATTCCTTCTCTAATTGCAGCCTCCAGAGATTTGCATTGTCTATTCCACTGTCTGTGTACCTGCATTGAATTGCATTTACTGTGCTCAATCTTACTTTGAAGTGAATACGATTCCAAAAGCATTGTTTTAAATAAACAGTAACAAAAGGCGTTTCCAGTCCTTTAGGGATGCATTTTTCAATAGATATTTGACAACCCAAATAAATATGCATGTGTAAATATATCCTGCATATGTACAGTATATTTATATACAAAATGGAAATCGACAAAAGCTACATAATGTGCTGGAAATTTAAATCAGAATGACATTGCTAGCAAATACTAAAAGAAGACACAAAAGGTGACAAACCTGAGGGAAAAAAGCTCAAAGAAAATAAATATATCCACCATCTGTTGAGGGAGGCACAGACTGAGAGTACAGATGAAACCAGCACCTTCATCACACCATTGCCAACATTAATTTTTAATAAATGAAGCATTGTTAGGAGTTTTGTGAAACATCAAAGCACATGATGTTTTAATATTTTTAATTTCCATATCTAGTAATATTCACACTTTTCACCATACATGTGTCATTTACACTTTATAGGTTGTTTTGGGTTTTTAAGTATTTTGGTGAATTTATACACACACACACACACACACACACACACACACACACACACACACACACGGAATGCCTTAAGATCATGAAACATATATAACATGAAGTAGTCAGAGATAATGACCATACCTATTCAAATGCACCTACTTCTAAGGCCTCTAGGAGCCGTTAGCATGAAACAGCAGTGGGTAGATGCTGTGATGATAGGCTTCACATGTTGAGTGGAAAGGAAGGGGGGAATTACAGACCACATGAAAGGACTGAATGGGCACATTCCCTTCTCCAGGAACGAGCTATTTTTGTGGCTATTAAATTCATGTAAAAATGAGTTGATGTCAAAGTGTGAGTGGGAAAGCAGACATGCAGGGTGATGACAGTGACATGTCTGAGCTGTGCTGTGTGTGCTGGCTGTAAACCTGCATTATGCTTTGGTATCATGTACTGACCTACTACTTCTACTCATGCAACCTCCTTCATCAACATAAGAAAAAAGTACATATACTAAGTTTGACTAAGTATAAAAGCAAGGGTAAATAACAAAAAAAAAAGAGTGATTTTTTTTTGTGCTGGATGACATCTCCAGATCTACAACCAACCCCACAACCTTCATTTCTTTTATTATATTTTTATTTGAAGGCTTGACCACTTCCTTTTCCTTTTCCCCCGTTCCATTTTCAACATAACAGCCAACCCCTCTGAACTGCTCCTCAGGGCTTTTTTTTAGCATTTACAGTATTTAAGATTTTGAGATTACTACCTCAGTTACTACCTGGGTTGTTCCCACATTCTCATACTACTCTTAACAAGGTGATCCACTTATTTAGAAGTCATTTCAGGAAATAGAGTCTGCTAAACGGCATAATTTAATGTAATGTAATATTATCAATACGTAGTTGACAAATCACAAACTTAGATCGTTAAAATATTTTCTTGCATTCTCCAACTATTGATAATTAGTTGACCAATCAAAACCTCAGATTTTTGCGCAATTTTCTTGCTTTCACAAGTTATCATTTAATAGTTGACAAATCAAAAGCACAAATTCTTGCCGCATTCTCATGCTTTCTCATAATCTTGCTAAACAGTTGACCAATCAAAACCTTAGATTGTTGCAACATCGTTTTGCTTTTTCATGCTATCACTAATTACTTGTGAAAAATTAAAAAAGCTTAGATTTTTCAAGGTTTTTCTTGCTCTCTCAAACTATCACTAATGACTCAACCAATCAAAAGCATAGATTTTGAATTTCATGCTCATGTTTTCTCACACTATGAATAATTAGTTGATCAATCAAAACCTTAGATTTTTGCCACATTGTATTGCTTTCTCATGTTATCATTTAATAGTTGACCAATCAAAAGCATAGATTTTTGCCACATTCTCATGCTTTCTAATACTCTTGCAAAACACTTGACCAATCAAAAGCTCAGATTGTTGCAGCATTCTTTTGTTTTTTCATGCTATCACTGATAGTTGACCAATCAAAACCTTGGATTTTTGCCACATTCTCATGATTTCTAATAGTTTTGCTAAACAGTTGACCAATCAAAAGCGTAGATTCTTGCAACATTCTTTTGCTTTTTCATACTATCACTGCATACTTGACCAATCAAAACCTTTGATTTTTGCCACATTCTCTTGCTTTCTCATGTTATAACTTAATAGTTGACCAATCAAAAGCTTAGATTGTTGCAACATTCTTCTGCTTTTTCATGCTATCACTGAATAGTTGACCAATCAAAACCTTAGATTTTTGCCACATTGGCTTGTTTTCTCAATTGATCACTTAATAGTTGGCCAATGAAAAGCTTAGATTGTTGCAAAATTCTCATGCTTTCTAATAGTCTTGCTTAACAGTTGACCAATAAAAGCTTAGATTGTTGCCACATTCTCATGCTTTCTAATAGTCTTGCTTAACAGTTGACCAATCGAAAGCTTAGATCATTGCCACATTCTCTTGCTGTCTCATAATATCACTAATGACTCAACCAATCAAAAGCATAGATTTTTTACACATTTGCATGCATTTTCACACTGTATAATTAGTTGACCAATCAAAACCGCAGATTTTTGCCACATTCTCTTGCTTTTTCATGTTATCACTTAATAGTTGACCAATCAAAAGCTTAGATTGTTGCAACATTCTTTTGCTTTTTCATGCTATCACTGAATACTTGACCAATCAAAACCTTTCATTTTTGCCACATTGGCTTGCTTTCTCATGTTATAACTTAATAGGTGACCAATGAAAAGCTTAGATTGTTGCGACATTCTTTTGATTTTTCATACCATCACTGAATAGTTGACCAACCAAAAGCTTAGATTGTTGCCACATTCTCATGCTTTCTAATAGTGTTGCTTAACAGTTGACCAATCAAAAGCTTAGATTGTTGCAACATTCTTTTGCTTTTTCATGCTATCACTGAATACTTGACCAATCAAAACCTTTGATTTTTGCCACATTGGCTTGCATTCTCATGTTATCACTTAATAGTTGACCAATCGAAAGCTTAGATTTTTGCCACATTCTCTTGCTGTCTCATAATATCACTAATGACTCAACCAATCAAAAGCATAGATTTTTTACACATTTGCATGCATTCTCACACTGTATAATTAGTTGACCAATCAAAACCTTAGATTGTTGCCACATTCTCTTGCTTTTTCATGTTATCACTTAATAGTTGACCAATGAAAAGCTTAGATTGTTGCGACATTCTTTAGCATTTTCATGCTATCACTGAATACTTGACCAATCGAAAGCTTAGATTGTTGCAACATTCTTGTGCTTTTTCATGCAATCACTAATTAGTTGTTGAAAAAATAAAAAAGCTTAGATTTTTCCAGTATTCTCTTGCTCTCTCATAGTATCACTAATGACTCAACCAATCAAAAGCATAGATTTTAAATGCATGCTCATGCTTTCACACACTATGAATAATTAGTTGACCAATCAAAACCTTAGATTTTTGCCACATTGGCTTGCTTTCTCATGTTATCACTTAATAGTTGACCAATCAAAAGCTTAGATTGTTGCCACATTCTCTTGCTGTCTCATAATATCACTAATACTTGACCAATCAAAAGCATAGATTTTTGCAACATTTGCATGCATTCTCATGCTATCACTGAATAGTTGACCAATCAAAACCTCAGATTTTTGCAACATTCTCTTGCTTTTTCATGTTATCACTTAATAGTTGACCAATCAAAAGCTTAGATTGTTGCAAAATTCTCATGCTTTCTAATAGTCTTGCTGAACAGTTGACCAATCGAAAGCTTAGATTATTGCAACATTCTTGTGCTTTTTCATGTAATCACTAATTAGTTGTTGAAGAAATAAAAAGCTTAGACATTCTCTTCTCTGTCTCATAATATCACTAATGACTCAACCAATCAAAACCTCAGATTTTAAATGCATTTGCATGCATTCTCACACTGTATAATTAGTTGACCAATCAAAACCTCAGATTTTTGCCACATTCTCTTGCTTTCTCATGTTATCACTTAATAATTGACCAATCAAAAGCTTAGATTGTTGCAACATTCTCTTGCTTTCTCATAATATCACTGAATACTTGACCAATCAAAAGCATAGATTTTAAATTCTCAGCTCATGCTTTCATAGTTCACCAATATGAATAATTAGTTGACCAATCAAAACCTTAGATTTTGCCACATTGTTGACCAATCAAAAGCAAAGATTTTTGCTTTGCTTGCTTGATCACTTAATAGTTGACCAATCAAAACCTTAGATATTTGCCACATTCTCTTGCTTTCTCATGTGATCCCTTAATAGTTGACCAATCAAAAGCTTAGATTGTTGCAACATTCTTTTGATTTTTCATACCATCACTGAATAGTTGACCAATCAAAAGCTTAGATTGTTGCAACATTCTTTTGATTTTTCATACCATCACTGAATAGTTGACCAATCAAAAGCTTAGATTGTTGCAACATTCTTTTGCTTTTTCATGCTATCACTGAATACTTGACCAATCAAAACCTTAGATTTTTGCCACATTGGCTTGCTTTCTCAATTGATCACTTAATAGTTAACCAATCAAAAGCTTAGATTGTTGCAACATTCTTTTGCTTTTTCATGCTATCACTGAATACTTGACCAATCAAAACCTTTGATTTTTGCCACATTGGCTTGCTTTCTCATGTTATCACTTAATAGTTGACCAATCAAAAGCATAGATTGTTGCAACATTCTTTTGCTTTTTAATACTCACTGAACTGTTGACCAATCGAAAGCTTAGATTGTTGCAACATTCTCTTGCTTTTTCATGCTATCATTAATTAGTTGAAAAATAAAAAGCTTATATTTTCCAGTATTCTCTTGCTCTCTCATAGTATCACTAATGACTCAACCAATCAAAAGCATAGATTTTAAATGCATGCTCATGCTTTCTCACACTATGAATAATTGCTTGACCAATGAAACCCTTAGATTTTTGCCACATTCTCTTGCTTTCTCATGTTATCCCTTAATATTTGACCAATCAAAAGCTTAGATTGTTGCAACATTCTTTTGATTTTTCATACCATCACTGAATAGTTGACCAATCAAAAGCTTAGATTGTTGCAACATTCTCATGCTTTCTAATATTCTTGCTGAACAGTTGACCAATCGAAAGCTTAGATTATTGCCAGATTCTCTTGCTGTCTCATAATATCACTAATGACTCAACCAATCAAAAGCATAGATTTTTTACACATTTGCATGCATTCTCACACTGTATAATTAGTTGACCAATCAAAACCTCAGATTTTTGCCACATTCTCTTGCTTTTTCATGTTATCACTTAATAGTTGACCAATCAAAAGCTTAGATTGTTGCAACATTCTTTAGCATTTTCATGCTATCACTGAATACTTGACCAATCGAAAGCTTAGATTGTTGCAACATTCTCATCCTTTCTAATAGTCTTGCTAAACAGTTGACCAATCAAAAGATTAGAACATTCTTTTGCTTTCTCATGTATAATTAGTTGACCAATCAAAACCTTAGATGCTTTCCAATCAAAAGCTTAGATTGTTGCAACATTCTTTTGCTTTTTCATGCAATCACTGAATACTACCAATCAGTTGACCAATGCTTTCTAAAAGCTTGCTAATAGTTCACCAATCAAAAGAACATTCTCTTGCTGTCTCATAATATCACTAATGACTCAACCAATCAAAAGCATAGAAATTTTTACACATTTGCTTTTGCATTCTCACACTGTATAATTAGTTGACCAATCAAAACCTTGGATTTTTGCCACATTCTCTTGCACATGTTATCCCTTAATAGTTGACCAATGACCAATTGCAACATTCTTTTGATCAAATAGTTGACCAATCAAAAGAGATTGTTGCCACATTTGTTTGCCACATTCTTTTGCTTTTCATGCTATCACTGAATAGTTGACCAATCAAAAGCTTAGATTTTTGCCACATTTGTTGCTTTCTCATTTCACTTAATAGTTGACCAATCAAAAGCACTGTCATGCTTTCTAATACTATCACAAACACTTGACCAATCAAAACCTTCTTTTGCATTTTCATTTTTGCCACATTCTCTTTTTTTTGACCAATCAAAAGCATTATTGTTGCACATTCTTTTGCTTTTTCATAGTTGACCAATCAAAAGCCTTAGATTGTTGCCACATTCTCTTTTTTTCATGTTATCACTTAATAGTTGACCAATGAAAAGCTTAGATTGTTGCGAAATTCTTTAGCATTTTCATAATATCACATACTTGACCAATCAAAAAGCTTAGATTGTTGCAACATTCTTTTGAACATGCTGACTGAATAGTTGACCAATCAAAACTTAGATTTTTGCCACATTCTCTTGCATTCTCATAATATCACTAATGACTGACCAATCAAAAGCAATTTTTGCCAAATTCTCATGCATCTCATACTATCAGACCAATCAAAACCTTAGATTTTTGCCACATTGGCTTGCTTTTCATGTTATCACTTACATTTAGTTGACCAATGCATTTTCACACTTGTTTCTCATGTTATCACTTAATAGTTGACCAATCAAAAGCTTAGATTGTTGCAACATTCTTTTGCTTTTTCTTTCACATGTTGATCAAAACCTTAATTGTTGACCAATCAAATGCTTAGATTATTGCCACATTCTCTTGCTGTCTCATAATATCACTAATTACTCAACCAATCAAAAGCATAGATTTTAAATGCATTTGCATGCTTTCACACTATGAATAATTAGTTGACCAATCAAAACCTTAGATTTTTGCCACATTGGCTTGCTTTCTCAATTGATCACTTAATAGTTGACCAATCAAAAGCTTAGATTGTTGCAACATTCTTTTGCTTTTTCATGCTATCACTGAATAGTTGACCAATCAAAAGCTTAGATTTTTGCAACATTCTTTTGATGCTTTAGTTGACCAATCATGTTATCACTTCTTTTGCTTTTTCAATAGTTGACCAATCAAAAGAAAGCATAGATTGTTGCCAACATTCCACATTCTTGCATGCTTTCTAATACTCCTTGTTGCAACATTCTCATGCTTAACTGTTGACCAATCAAAAGCTTAGATTTTTGCAACATTCTTTGTGCTTTTATCATGCAATCACTAATTAGTTGTTGAAAAAATAAAAAAGCTTAGAATTTTCCAGTATTCTCTTGCTCTCTCATAGTATCACTAATGACTCAACCAATCAAAAGCATAGATTTTAAATGCATGCTCATGCTTTCACACACTATGAATAATTACTTGACCAATCAAAACCTTAGATTTTTGCAACATTCTCTTGCTTTCTCATGTTATCACTTAATAGTTGACCAATCAAAAGCTTAGATTGTTGCAACATTCTTTTGATTTTTCATACCATCACTGAATAGTTGACCAATCAAAAGCTTAGATTGTTGCAACATTCTCATGCTTTCTAATAGTCTTGCTTAACATTTGACCAATCGAAAGCTTAAATTATTGCCACATTCTCTTGCTGTCTCATAATATCACTAATGACTCAACCAATCAAAAGCAAAGATTTTTTACACATTTGCATGCATTGTCATACTGTATAATTAGTTGACCAATCAAAACCTTAGATGTTTGCCACATTCTCTGTCTCTTTGTTCTCATAGTGTTTTCTCATGTTATCCAATCAAAAGTTTTTGCAACATTCTTTGCTTTTTCATGCAATCAAAAAACTTAGATTGTTGCAATAGTTGACATTCTTTTGTTGATTTTTCATACCATCACTGAATAGTTGACCAATCAAAAGCTTAGATTGTGGCAACATTCTTTTGCTTTTTCATGCTATCACTGAATACTTGACCAATCAAAACCTTAGATTTTTGCCACATTGGCTTGCTTTCTCATGTTATCACTTAATAGTTGACCAATCGAAAGCTTAGATTATTGCCACATTCTCTTGCTGTCTCATAATATCACTAATGACTCAACCAATCAAAAGCATAGATTTTAAATGCATGCTCATGCTTTCTCACACTGTATAATTAGTTGACCAATCAAAACCTCAGATTTTTGCCACATTCTCTTGCTTTCTCATGTTATCACGTTATAGTTGACCAATCAAAAGCTTAGATTGTTGCAACATTCTTCTGCTTTTTCATGCTATCACTGAATAGTTGACCAATCAAAACCTTAGATTTGTGCCACATTGGCTTGCTTTCTCATGTTATCACTTAATAGTTGACCAATCAAAAGCTTAGATTGTTGCAACATTCTTTTGCTTTTTCATGCTATCACTGAATAGTTGACCAATCAAAACCTTAGATTTTTGCCACATTGGCTTGCTTTCTCATGTTATCACTTATCATAATAGTTGACCAATCAAAAGCATAGATTGTTGCTCTTGCTTCTCATTCACTAATGCATTTTTTTGCATGCATTTGCATGCATTCTCACACTGTATCACTGAATACTTGACCAATCAAAAGCTTAGATTGTTGCAACATTCTTTTGCTTTTTCATTCATGCTAGTCACTAATTACTTGATTTGCAAATTCTTTTGCTTTTTCATAGCTTAGATTTTTCCAGTATTCTCTTGCTTTCTCTCATAGTTATCACTAATGACTCAACCAATCAAAAGCATAGATTTTAAATGCATGCTCATGCTTTCACACACTATGAATAATTAGTTGACCAATCAAAACCTTAGATGTTTGCCACATTGGCCTGCTTTCTCATGTTATCACTTAATAGTTGACCAATCCAAAGTTTAGATTATTGCCACATTCTCTTGCTGTCTCATAATATCACTAATGACTCAACCAATCAAAAGCATAGATTTTTTACACATTTGCATGCATTCTCACACTGTATAATTAGTTGACCAATCAAAACCTTAGATTTTTGCCACATTCTCTTGCTTTCTCATGTTATCACTTAATAGTTGACCAATCAAAAGCTTAGATTGTTGCAACATTCTTTAGCATTTTCATGCTATCACTGAATACTTGACCAATCGAAAGCTTAGATTGTTGCAACATTCTCATCCTTTCTAATAGTCTTGCTAAACAGTTGACCAATCAAAAGATTAGATTGTTGCCACATTCTCATGCTTTCTTATATAATGTTGCTTAACAGTTGACCAATCAAAACCTTAGATTTTTGCCACATTGGCTTGCATTCTCATGTTATCACTTAATAGTTGACCAATCGAAAGCTTAGATTATTGCCACATTCTCTTGCTGTCTCATAATATCACTAATGACTCAACCAATCAAAAGCATAGATTTGTTACACATTTGCATGCATTCTCACACTGTATAATTAGTTGACCAATCAAAACCTTAGATTTTTGCCTTTTGCTTTCTCATTTTATAACATTCTCTTGCTTTTCTGCTTTTTCATGCTATCATGTTATCACTTAAATAAAAGTTGACCAATCAAAAGCTTAGATTGTTTTTCATGCTATCACTGAATAATTTTTGCCACATTCTCTTGCTTTCTCATGTTATCACTTAATAGTTGACCAATCAAAAGCTTAGATTGCAACATTCTCTTGCAACATTCAAAAAGCTAGATTTTTGCCACATTAATAGTCTTTTTCATGCTATCACTGAATAGTTGACCAATCAAAAGCTTAGATTATTGCCACATTCTCTTGCATTCTCATAATATCACTAATGACTTGACCAATCAAAAGCATAGATTTTTGCACATTCTTTATGCATTCTCATGCTATCATAAATAGTTGACCAATGAAAAGCTTAGATTGTTGCGACATTCTTTTGATTTTTCATACCATCACTGAATAGTTGACCAATCAAAAGCTTAGATTATTGCCACATTCTCTTGCTGTCTCATAATATCACTAATGACTCAACCAATCAAAAGCATAGATTTTAAATGCATGCTCATGCTTTCACACACTATGAATAATTAGTTGACCAATCAAAACCTTATATTTTTGCCACATTGGCTTGCTTTCTCAATTGATCACTTAATAGTTGACCAATGAAAAGCTTAGATTGTTGCAACATTCTTTTGCTTTTTCATGCTATCACTGAATAGTTGACCAATCAAAAGCTTAGATTTTTGCCACATTGGCTTGCTTTCTCATGTTATCACTTAATAGTTGACCAATCAAAAGCATAGATTGTTGCAACATTCGCATGCTTTCTAATACTCCTGCTTAACTGTTGACCAATCGAAAGCTTAGATCATTGCAACATTCTTGTGCTTTTTCATGCAATCACTAATTAGTTGTTGAAAAATTAAAAAAGCTTAGAATTTTCCAGTATTCTCTTGCTCTCTCATAGTATCACTAATGACTCAACCAATCAAAAGCATAGATTTTAAATGCATGCTCATGCTTTCTCACACTGTATAATTAGTTGACCAATCAAAACCTCAGATTTTTGCCACATTCTCTTGCTTTCTCATGTTATCCCTTAATAGTTGACCAATCAAAAGCTTAGATTGTTGCAACATTCTTTTGATTTTTCATACCATCACTGAATAGTTGACCAATCAAAAGCTTAGATTGTTGCAACATTCTTTTGCTTTCTAATAGTCTTAGATTTTTGCCACATTTGACCAATCACTTAATAGTTGACCAATCAAAAGCTTAGATTGTTGCAACATTCTTTTGCTTTCTCTATAATATTGACAATCAAAATGACTCAACCAATTCTTGTGCTCAAAAATCACTAAAGATTTTTAATAAAAAGCTTAGAATTTTCCATTTGCCAATGCATTTTCATACTCATGCTATAATAATAGTTGACCAATCAAAACCTTAGATTTTTGCCACATTCTCTTGTTTTCTCATGTTATCCCTTAATAGTTGACCAATCAAAAGCTTAGATTGTTGCAACATTCTTTTGATTTTTCATACCATCACTGAATAGTTGACCAATCAAAAGCTTAGATTGTTGCAACATTCTCATTCTTTTGTTGACCAATCAAAAGCTTAGATTTTGCATTCTATCTATCACTGAATACTTGACCAATCAAAACCTTAGATTTTTGCCACATTGGCTTGCTTTCTCATGTTATCACTTAATAGTTGACCAATCGAAAGCTTAGATTATTGCCACATTCTCTTGCTGTCTCATAATATCACTAATGACTCAACCAATCAAAAGCATAGATTTTAAATGCATGCTCATGCTTTCTCACACTGTATAATTAGTTGACCAATCAAAACCTCAGATTTTTGCCACATTCTCTTGCTTTCTCATGTTATCCCTTAATAGTTGACCAATCAAAAGCTTAGATTGTTGCAACATTCTTTTGCTTTTTCATGCTATCACTGAATAGTTGACCAATCAAAACCTTAGATTTGTGCCACATTGGCTTGCTTTCATGTTATCACTGTTAGTTGACTTCAATTTTTGCCACATTGACCAATCAAAATCATAGATTGTTGCAACATTCACGCTGTAAATTAGCATGCTTTCTAATACCCTGTTATCACTTAATAGTTGACCAATGAAAAGCTTAGATTGTTGCGACATTCTTTAGCATTTTCATGCTATCAAAATAATACTTGACCAATCAAAAGCTTCGATTTTGCCACATTGGCTTGCTTTCTCATGTTATCACTAAATAGTTGATCAATCAAAATTCTTGCTTAGATTTTTGCACATTCTCTTGCTGTCTCATAATATCACTAATGACTCAGCATGCTCATGCTTTCTCACACTCAAAAGCATAGATTTTGAATGCATGCTCATTGTTGCTTTCACACACTAATGAATAATTAGATTGACCAATTCAAAACTTTTCATGCTTTTGCCACAATCTCTTGATTTTCTGATGTTTTTTCATCACATCACTGTAGTAAATAGTTGACCAATCAAAAGCATAGATTGTTGCAACATTCTTTTGCTTTTTCATGCTATCACTGAATACTTGACCAATCAAAACCTTAGATTTTTGCCACATTGGCTTGCTTTCTCAATTGATCACTTAATAGTTGACCAATCAAAAGCTTAGATTGTTGCAACATTCTTTTGCTTTTTCATGCTATCACTGAATAGTTGACCAATCAAAAGCTTAGATTTTTGCCACATTGGCTTGCTTTCTCATGTTATCACTTAATAGTTGACCAATCAAAAGCATAGATTGTTGCAACATTCTTATGCTTTCTAATACTCCTGCTTAACTGTTGACCAATCGAAAGCTTAGATCGTTGCAACATTCTTGTGCTTTTTCATGCTCTCACTAATTGCTTCTTGAAAAATTAAAAAAGCTTAGATTTTTCCAGTATTCTCTTGCTCTCTCATAGTATCACTAATGACTCAACCAATCAAAAGCATAGATTTTAAATGCATGCTCATGCTTTCTCACTATGTATAATTAGTTGACCAATCAAACCCTTAGATTTTTGCCACATTCTCTTGCTTTCTCATGTTATCCCTTAATAATTGACCAATCAAAAGCTTAGATTGTTGCAACATTCTTTTGATTTTTCATACCGTCACTGAATACTTGACCAATCAAAAGCTTAGATTGTTGCAACATTCTTTTGCTTTTTCATGCTATCACTGTAGTTGACCAATCAAAAGCTTAATTGTTGCAGTTGACCAATCAAAACCGTAGATTTTTGCCACATTCTCTTGCTTTTTCATGTTATCCCTTAATAGTTGACCAATCAAAAGCTTAGATTGTTGCAACATTCTTTTGCTTTTTCATGCTATCACTGAATAGTTGACCAATCAAAACCTTAGATTTTTGCCACATTGGCTTGCTTTCTCATGTTATCACTTAATAGTTGACCAATCAAAAGCATAGATTGTTGCAACATTCTTTAGCATTTTCATGCTATCACTGAATACTTGACCAATCGAAAGCTTAGATTGTTGCAACATTCTTGTGCTTTTTTTTGCATGCTTAATTACTTCTTGAAAAATAAAAAGCTTAGATTTTTCCAGTATTCTTTGCTTTTTCATAGTATCACTAATGACTTGAACCAATCAAAAGCATAGATTGACCAATGCAACATTCTTTTTGCAACATTCATGCTATCAATGAATTAGTTGACCAATCAAAACCTTTGATTTTTGCCACATTGGCCTTGCATTCTCATGTTATCACTTAATAGTTGACCAATCCAAAGTTTAGATTATTGCCACATTCTCTTGCTGTCTCATAATATCACTAATGACTCAACCAATCAAAAGCATAGATTTTTTACACATTTGCATGCATTCTCACACTGTATAATTAGTTGACCAATCAAAACCTCAGATTTTTGCCACATTCTCTTGCTTTTTCATGTTATCACTTAATAGTTGACCAATCAAAAGCTTAGATTGTTGCAACATTCTTTTGCTTTTTCATGCTATCACTGAATAGTTGCCCCATCAAAACCTCAGATTTTTGCCACATTGTCTTGCTTTCCCATAGTATTGCTAATTAGTTGACCAATCAAAATGATTCGTTGTTTCCATGTTCTCATGTTTTCTCATAGTATTGCTAATTACTGAATCAATCACCATATGGAATTATTACCACATTCCCCTGCTTACTCCTTATATCACAGATTCCATTTTGGCATAGTCGTAAGGCACATGACTCATATTTAAAAGGTTACTGCTGCAATGCCCTATTGGGGCAGTGCTGTTTTACCCTTGGGCAAAGTGCTTAACCCAGAATTTCCTCAGCAAATATGCAGCTGTTTCAATGGTTAAAACTCTAACCTATGTAAACCTCTCCCAACAAGAGTGCCTAAGTGACAGTAATGTAATATAACACAATTCCCTCAAGTCACCACACATCATAAACCCAGAATTAAATAAAGAAAAATGGTGCATGTATAGAAATTTCCTCCAGGTCCACTCTGATCATTCCAACACATTTTCCCATTCCTCCCTCATGACGCCCTTTACTACTCTCAAAGGCACCTTCAGGTGTCCCCGCATTCTGTCGTACGATACTGCTGGGTAGCCCCTGTGGCCGGTTTCTTCAGGATAACTGTTCTCCCTCCCCTGGCTCTCCTGATATTTTGCCTTTCTTGCTCTTATTAGCTTCTCCATTGCTCTTCACCCGTGCCGGTTACAGTAAGCTCCTACAGACCTGTCCTCGCTGTGTGCTCAGGGAGTGTCATTTTTACGCCGCGTGTGCTGCGCATGACCTCCCGGGTGACAGCGCGCGCACGCTGGCTGGCAGGGCCGTGATTGATGGCGGCTGGTTCACCTGATTCTCCCAGGACTGGGGGCGTTAATTTTGGGGGGGGTCTTGGTTGGCTCTTTGATGGCTTGATGAAATGTCTCCTCTCTCCCTCAGCGCTGTCCTCTCGCATTATCAGGGACGTCCCTCAATCCGAGGGGCGTCACTCACCGTGACACCTCACCCTGGAAACGAGGGGGCGCGGGGGGGGGGTTTCTTCTCCATGTTGAAAGCGTTCCGGATGCGTAATCTGCCTGACAGAAGCGTTCATCATGTCAGAGCTGTCTGCTGCTGTCAGCTCTGTGCTTGCGATCCGTACCAGCGGAAACCTGTTATGTGTGATTACACACACGGCAGACCGCAACATGTTGTGTAGCATTGTATCATGTGATGAATGAGCCAACGATTGTGTGTGCACACACATGTGTGGGTGCGTGTATGCATGCATGTGTGTGTGTGTTTGTGTGCGTGTGTGTGTGTGTGTGTGTGTGTGTGTGTGTGAATGGTGTGTGAATGCGCGTTTTGATGTATTAATACTGTTCTTGCAGCAGGAAAGAATGGTGATCTGTCTTATGCAGAACGTATAAATGATGCCTCTGTGTGTATCAACGCTACACTACTGTTATCTCAATTCCATTTCCAGTTCTCTCTCGGCTTCCCCACCTTTTTTGGCAGTTTTTAAAATGAACTCTGCCCAAAGCGTTATCTTAAAGTGCACCATTAACAAATCTGTTTTGCTTGTTTGTCTAATGCAAGATGTGAGAATGTTAGGAGTGTGGCATGTATGGATGAACATAACTGCATATGAAAGTTTATTAGAAATCCTTATCTAAGCTCGGATAGTAAGAATTATATATCCTGAAATATATATAAATACTAATACATGTGACACATCTAGCAGGTTGAGACGTTAGGCAACAATAAACAAATAAATTGTAAACATTGTATGATTTGTCGCATTCTGTCATCACTGTGTCGGTCTCTGGAGGCTTTGTTTAATGTGACCCATAAAACAGATATTATCACAGAGGGAACCAAAAAAACCAGTAGGGTTCAGCCGCGGTTCATTGCCTCTTATCTCTCTGGTCCATTTTTTTCCATTGGTGTCCTGTCTGCAGCTTCTATTGTGAAAGTAAAAATATCACTTATTAAAACTATGACAGTCTGAAGATACAAACATAGGCATGCACACATACACACACACAAACACACACACACACACACACACACACACACACACATCCGTGCATCTACCCAATCTCTGCACTTAGTGAAGTGGGTGAACCGGTTTCCTATCTGGTGTGGTTAACAGTAATACACTAACATTCAATCACACTGTGAATGCATCTGTCAATCAAGCTACGCAGTCCGGAAATATTCTGTGTAGGGGAGTGCAGTCTTGTGTTTGTTGACATCATATGGACTTTGGGTAGAAAATTAAATTTTACATCGACACTTGTAGACTTCTGACGGTTTTCAGTCATATTACAATATGCATACTGTATGTCTTTGTGTGTGTGTGTGTGTGTGTGTGTGTGTGTGTGTGTGTGTGTGTGTGTGTGTGTGTTTGTGATTGAAAAAGGTATTAATCCACTCATATGAACTGAGAAATGTAATGTGCAGTTACACAACAATTACAGTTATATACTGCATATTACATTGGTCGATGCGTTAAAACTATATCCATGAATGTGGTGTCATGGAACATGTTTCATCGTACATGCAGATTAGCAGATTAGCAATGCAATCATTTGCGTATGAAACTTGTAAATCTCATTTTTTCACGCCATTTTCTACTTTTTTTGAGGAGGAGAAAAAAGCTGGGACTCACAGCATGACAGCTGTGTCCAGGACAGCTGTGGGCCAGGAGGGAGCTGAGCGTTTCAGAGAGAGGTCTGATTTCCCGGCCATAATGTGTCTGACGCGCTAATCGCTGCAGTGGTTCGCTCCTGCCCTCTGCCTCCATCTGCTGTGCAAGCGGCCGCAATTAATCCCGCCGTTTAATGCGCGAGCAGCCCCCCCCGACAGGGCAGAGGGGACCAGATCAATGCATGATGCAGATGCAATTTAGAGTGACAATCTTCAGCGCTGGATTTCATATGTGCCACAGTGAGACAGATTCTTTTTTATTATTATTATGTTTTTATACAGAACCAACTCTTTAACAGTCTTAAAATGAAGAGTATGACATATCATCTGTACTTATACGTAAGCCTTAGAAGAACATATAAAATCTTCAGAAAAGGGCACAACTCACCTCATAAACTAAAAATCACATCATTTAGGCAATACCCAAGGTGTAGGTTTCTGATTTAACAGCAGTTCATTGATACAGGAAAAGCCTCTATACCAGTTGCACTTATAGTCCTGGAGTGTTTTTTTTTTTTTTTTTCTTTTTAGTGTGATGGATTGTTTCGCTCCGCTGGCACCGGGACCTCATCTCACCTTCCCAGAGTTCCTGTGCCTGACAGCCTGGGGGCAGCTCAACGTCCTCTGGACCCCGTGCAGGTGAGACGGGCGTGGCGTTAGCGCTGGCTTGGTCTGGCGTGACACAGTCGCCTCAGACCCATCGTCACAAGGGGCCTCGTGAGGTGAGCGTTCCTTAAACCCGCACGTCCAGCTTCCTGTCCCTGTCAGAAAGAAGTAAGAGGGGAGATCTCTCACGCTGTCAAGAGTCACTGTGGGTCACCAAACAATCTAAATGTCCATACAAACATGGTAAAGTTTTCATATGAGCAAATCTGAACATACAGTCTATATATATTTCTTCTCTACTCCTCTGCTGATCCTCTCTCCTGATTTTTTAATCATCTGAATTGGTCCTGTCGAGCACAGCCGGTGTAATATAAAGGGTCACTCCGGGCCATACTCATACGCATAAAACATTCATGTCCACTTGCGTGTCCAGATACTTTATTCCCAACAGTATGAAAGAACCCAAGGAAATATTAAAGTTTCATATACATTTTTCATGTGGGTAATTTGAGTGTCCCAATCGACGGCCACAGCCCGACTCGCTGGCTGCGCTGTGATTGGTCGGATTAATTCCGAGGGTAAAGGAAACGGAGGGAATGGTTAAATTAGAGGCCTAACACATGGCCTCCTTCCAGAGCAGACCCCAGATTAATAAAAAAAGGCCCTGAAGTCCTCGTGAGGTGGGTCTGGCAAGGAGTGCCGCACAGCAATCAGCAGCACGGCATTATGGGAAAACGCTTCGCTGAGAGGTGCTCTCACATCTGCAAATGAGAAAACTGCAACATCTTATATGAGAGGAAGAGATTATTATTTAATACATTATAAATTATTACATACAATTTGGCATTTTTGGTTTTGAGAACCTTAGTGAAAGATGCTACACCAACATAGATCAAAATCACTCAAAGTTACAGTAGCTGATGTCTAAAACAGGAAGATAATTATTTATTCTATTTTTATTTTAAATGGGAGAGAGCAACAGAGCCTCAAAGCTTCGCAGCTCATTGGGAAACTGTAATAAACTGTCTGACCCTTATCAGGAATTTCAGTCAGAGAATATTACTGTCAACAGAACTGAAATATAAGGAACCGAGAGCAAAAAACAAAACTAAAAATTAATAAATAAACGCACTTTAGTTTATCCAGTATCCATGGACTGTTACATTACCGTATTGGTATTTTCAGCAGACACTCTTATCCAGACCAATTAACATCAACTACAGGTTTTTACAATGTTATCCATTTATACAGCTGGATATCTACTTAGGCAATTGTGGGTTAAGTACCTTGACGAAGGGTACAGCAGCAGTGCCCCCATGGGGCATCAAGCTGGACATCTTTTGGTTACAAGTCCTGTTCCTTGACCACTATGGTACATTGCCACCCCTGTGATGAGATTTATCCGCCCTGTGTTCATTGCAGGAGTCTGGTGAAACTTTCGGGTGAAGATAGGCAAAGGCGTCATTTTGACTGAATGGTGCTGACTTTTCATTTTGTGTGAGGTGAAACATCACCTTCGGAGACAAAAGTCACAAGGAACGCTCCTGACACAGAGAATGCACAACTTCGCTGGAAATTACAAAGCACTGGAGTTTGGAAAATGAGCTGATAACGCGGGCCATATGGAGGCACTGATGGAGATCAATGTGAATTGCAGTTGTTATAGAACCACAAGAATGACATTTTACCCAAACGCCTCACGTAAACAATAGCTGTTGTTTAGAACATCTGCAAAGGAAACAGCTATCGTAATGACATAATGTTGCACTCTGCAGCTGGAAATGACATCAGGCAAAAGCATAATATTCTGACTACATTACCACAGTGTTGTAAGTATGTTGTCTGAGAGGTTTGATATCAAAAAGGATTTTTTTTCTCTTGTTCTCTTGTTCTCTTCTTCTCTTATTTTCTAAAGTAATAAAATTCACAGAATACAGTACATGCATTTGGCACAAATGCATCAATCTTGTACATGCACACTGTTTCAACTATTGTTAAGCAGGCTGACATGAGGAAAATGTTTTGTGGCATAGTTTGTGAGAATTTGTCATTTAAGTGTTTCAATCATACTCAGCATTTGAATCTATGTTTCAGACAATAGATACCATGAGCATAAACTACATGATAAAGGACTCTTGCTGATATCCAAAAGGACAAACCTATTCTCATTAAAAAAAAATCACCTAATCAATAAAATTTTATATGGTTTTTTTATAAGTTATACCATTTGGATCTCTGAAATATTTGTCTTGTTCCTCCGCGGAATGTTATAAGCACTCCTGTAACACCCTCTGAATGTGGAATTTCTTCAAAGTGATATGCGTTTAATCTTATTTATTTCTCTTTAACAAACTGATGCACGTTACTGGGAAAGGAACAAAAGACCAGAGACTCCATCTGGAGACGAGAACAAATTAGTACTGAGATGAAACATGTTCTCTGACATTGAGGGTCTGAATATCAAATGGAAAAAGCAATGCTGCCAGACTTCAGACAATCTCTAAATCTGCAGAGATGAGATGAGTGAAGTAAGACTAAAGACCCTTGCCAGGCTGCATCTCAGGTTATTGCAAGGTGACATTTATTGTCTTAAGTTGAATAAACCTGGTGAGGTTTTATTTACTGTAAATCTGAACACTGCCAACTTATTACCTTGTCATCTGGCTGTTGCCAACATGCATCCATACATATACACATGCATAGACGTGTTGGTAGCGCTGCATTTGAAAAGTTTTAGTGAAGTCAGGTTTCTACCTCATTTGTCTTCATTGATTGAATGCTTCATTAGATGCTTCAACATCTCACCAGGTTGCTTGTGGCTCTGCTGACCTCCAGGTGGTGTCCACTGTTAAAAATAATTTTGGATTAGCTTTGTTTTGGCAATGGAGGTGACATTACATGATGTTATCCAGAGCAACTTACATAGGTCACAATTTTTACACATTACCCATTTATGCAGGTGGATATTTACTGACGAAATAGTAATATAAATATTTATTGAGGAAATTCTGGGTTAAGTACAGCAGTGCACCAGCAGGGAATCAAACCCCCCTATACTCCTCCTCATCGTAATGGTAATGCCTAGCTAATGTTGTATTTAGAGAGACATAATGCACCTTTTACTACACACATGGCTGATTAGAGCCAATTCTTGTCGTCTTCCTCTCCACACACCCTGACGGACAATTTTTTTTCTATCGTGACAGAAAATCAGATATAATCATCTGAGAAACTGACAGAATATAAATGAACTGGCTTTTCCTACAGGACAGGGAAAACCAGTTTCTGAGGATTATTACTGTTCAATGACATGCCATAACACACTCTCAAAATAATCACAGCTGATATCAGCAAAACCCTCAAGTACTACCTAACTTACAAACTCTGTTTCACCAGTTGGTTTGCAAATGGTCAATTCTAAAACAGAAATTAAAATGGGCAACTCCATCCATCATCCCGAAAAAGAAAGAACAGTGCATTCTGGGAACCCTGTCAATCAGGATGGGGAGAGACGAGCTGAAGTGATGACAAGTTCCGTGTCAAAGGAAGTTTACAGGCTCACAACAGCGCCTCTGCATAGACAGCAAGAGAACCGCTCACATAATCACGACAAAACATTGTGAAGGAAGGATAGAACATTTATACAGCAGCAGGGATTGTGAGATTGTGGGAGATATTTATTTATTTATTTAACTTTTATTTGTTCAGGTGAATCCCATTGAGATAGAGATCTCATTTTCAAAAGAGACCTGATGTACATGAAATAAAATTAAAACAAAATAAAAACATTCATGAACAAATAATCTAAAAAGAATTTACAGTACAATTTAATGAAATGACAGTAGAAAAATATGATATTGTAACAAAGTAATGCATAAAAGAAATTTATGTTATCATTAAGCTCCACTCTCTGCTCAACCTGCTCTCCTCAGCCTGGCTTCAGTCCAAAACCACACCTCCTGCAGCTCTGAACCAGGAAGTGTCTCCCTCTCTCTCACACACACGCACATTTCTGGAGAAACAAAACTTATCTCCGTACTTCTGACTCTGTTTGTCTGAGCAATAAAGAGGCAGCAGCTCTGAAACAGGAAGTCCCTCTCTCTCACACACACGCACATTCCTGGGAAAATGAAACTCAACTCTGTCTCTCACACTGTTTGTCGGTTATTGTGTGCAGTAAAATGGCAGCAGCTAGCATCTCAGTGGAGCAGGAACAGTTCAGCTGTCAAATCTGTCTGGATCTACTGAAGGATCCAGTGACTATTCCCTGTGGCCACAGTTACTGTATGGACTGTATTAAGGGCTGCTGGGATCAGGATGATCATACTGGTGTCTACAGCTGTCCCCAGTGCAGGCAGACCTTCACCCTAAGGCCAGTTCTGGGCAGAAACACCATACTGTCTGCTATGGTGGAGAAACTGAAGAAGACAGGACTCCAGGCTGCTCCTCCTGCTCACTGTTACGCTGGACCTGGAGATGTGGCGTGTGATGTCTGCACTGGGAGAAAGCGCAAAGCTGTCAAGTCCTGTCTGGAGTGTTTGGTCTCTTACTGTGAAACTCATCTCCAGGTTCACAACGAGATAAATCCAGGAAAAAAGCACAAACTCATAGAAGCCACCTCACAACTACAGGAGAAGATCTGCTCTCATCACGACAAACTACTAGAGATTTACTGTCGTACTGATCAGCAGTGTATCTGTTATCTGTGTATGGTAGATCAACACAGACACCATGATACAGTCTCATCTGCAACAGAAAGGACTGAGAAACAGGTAAGAGCAGAAACTCAGTAGATGCTATTTAAAAGATGAGATCTACTGTAAGTACTGAAAATTAAACTTAGGATATCTACTCTTAACATATAGTGATGCACTTATTTGTAAGGCGCTCTGGGTAAGAGCATCTGCTAAATGTTGTAATGTAATTATCCGTGACTTTACCACCCAAAGTGAAACAATTTTTTTTTTTTTCCTTTCCTTTTAACACAAACAAGGAAGTGGTCATTGGGTCTAAAGACAGCTGCAATAAAATAGTAAGAGCAAGAAGTATGCAGGAGCCAGCTCTCTGTGACAGCTCTGTTCACAGAATAGAAACCTAAATACAAATTACCATCACTCGAGTATCAGAAGCTGTCTTACTTTCTGACCCTCAGAATGGCAGTCTAGTGATTTACCTTTAAAACAACTTCTGTGTTTAACTGATCTCCATACAATGAATGTAAGCAGGGAAATATCTATCTGTCCACAGAAGCAGCTGGGGGAGACACAGAGGAAATTCCAGCAGAGAATCCAGAAGAGAGAGAAGAAGCTGCAGGATCTGAGACAGGCTGTGGAGTCACTCACGGTGGGTACTGACCAGAGGAGCAGACAACAGCTGGCTGCTGGAAGATTCATTTCAGGGTTCAGTCAGGGCTCTCCTCCAGTCAGCCAGTGAGGAGCCCAGTGTTGGGCCACTTTCCAGCCCTGTGGGGCTCAATCCCACTGAGCCACACTGTGGGGAACAGGCTGTCTGAGGTCCCAGTAAGAGCTGAGTGAAAGGCCTAGTTAAAATGTACAGCCCCCCTCTCTCTGTGTCTCCTAACAGCGCTCTGCACAGGCAGCAGTGGAGGACAGCGAGAGGATCTTTACTGAACTGATCTACTCCATTGAGAGAAGGCGCTCTGAGGTGAAAGAGCTGATCAGAGATCAGGAGAAGGCTTCAGTGAGTCAGGCTGAAGGAGTCATTAAGCGACTGGAGCAGGAGATTGCTGAGCTGAGGAGGAGAGACGCTGAGATGGAGCAGCTTTCACACACAGAGGATCACATCCATTTCCTTCAGGTAACATCACTGTCTCTCTGCCAATCTGCAATACAGAAGGGGCTGTGTCTCACACAGAGCTGTCCAATGGAGATGCTCCTGACTTCTCCCAGGAATGTGTGCAGCTCATTGAGTCTTATTGGGTATTTATTCTCTGTCTTTCTGTCTCTGTCTGTCTACAGAGCTGTCAGTCTCTGTCTTCCTATCCTGAATGTAAAGATTTACCCAGCATCACCGTTAATCCAGATGTCTCTTTTGAGTTTGTGAAGAAATTTGTCTCTGACCTGAAAGATAAACTGGAGCACATCTGCAAGGAGAAATTAGCAAAGATCTCTGGAACAGGTAGGTGGGACATATAAGTCAGCATATACAGGTTGGTGAAATATTTCACAATATTTTACAGTTTGTATGCCAGTGGCTCCCAAAATTCATCCTACAAAACTTGACTGAATCCTGGGTTTTTGGAAACCACATTCTGTTTCTAATGGACACAATGTTAACTTGCTAACATTCTGTTTTCACAGAAAAGACTGTCTTTATTTGATATTAAGTCATTTACTGCAGTATTAATAGTGTATAAGTATCACACATTACGAAATGGTTGGGGGTTTTAGCAGTATCAAAAATGGTAGAGGTTCTGAGAACTGTGTATGGAACTGTGACGTGCATGGACAAGAGTCACGGTTACGTTCTAAGGGATGGTTTTTTGTTTAGTTCAACTTTTTTTGATTTGGTGATTCCCTTACAAATACTTTTATTCATGCTGTTTGCTGTTCTTGTGTTTAGATTTTGTTCAGTTTGTAATGTTGTTTCTGCATATTTGCTGAAATATTTTTGCTGACACACTTCCCTCATTTGGTTTACCTGAATTGTTAAAGTGGACCTAAAAGTCTTCCTCCCTACTCTTTCCACAGTGAAAGACATGCATCTTCTACCAGTTCCTGGTTCCTCCACAGTGAAAGATGTGCATCGTCTACAGGCTCCAGAGCCCAGGACCAGAGAAGAGTTCTTACAATGTGAGTCTGTTTACAGTGCAGAATTCACCCAAGTCTGATGACCTCTCTGTCCAGATTAGATTAAATTAAGACCTGCACTGATTTATGTTACTGTGTGTTTAACCAGACGTTACAGTTTACTTGCATACAGTATTACAATGGTGAGAAATTGTATTAGCAATGTGTGCACAGAGTAGTGTGGTGTATGGTGTCTTTCTCATTCTAATACATAGCAAAGAATATGAAATGAAAGTAATACACACATATTATTATACAATGACAGTATATAATAATGTTGAAATTGACACTGTTCTGCATAGCAACACAACATGAAGAGTATGAAGAGAATAGGCAAAATTCATTCACACACACAAACACACATATATATATATATATAAATGAAGCTAACTAAACTATTTTAAAAGACTAAAACTATTTTAGAAAATATATTAAAATGCTACAACCTTAAAATTAAGATGTTAGGAACTAAAAACTGTACATCATGTGATAGGTAATAATTATTTCATGAACATGTTATAATTGGGTTTAAATTATAATCACTAATTCTTCATTCCTCCTTTTGTGCTTCTCCATCAGATTCCTGCCAACTCATACTGGACCCAAACACAGCAAATACATACCTCTGTCTTTCTGAGGGGAACAGAGTGGTGACATATGGGTCAGTGAAACAGCCATATCCTGATCACCCAGAGAGATTTGACCGCTGGACCCAAGTGCTGTGCAGAGAGGGTCTGTCTGGACGCTGCTACTGGGAGGCTGAGTGGAGTGGGGACATGGTTTATATAGCAGTCTCATATAAAGACATCAGCAGGAAATCAAAGAGTAATGACTGCGTGATTGGATGCAATGAAAAGTCCTGGAGGTTACGCTGCTGTACCTCAAAGTACTCTTTCCGGCACAATAGAAAGATCACTGAAATCCCTGTCCCCCCCTCCTCCAGAATAGGATTGTACCTGGATCACAGGGAAGGAACCATGTCCTTCTACAGTGTCTCTGACACAATGACCCTCCTCCACAGAGTCCAGACCACATTCACTCAGCCCCTCTATCCTGGGTTTTGGCTTGGTTTGGGATCAGCTGTTAAACTGTGTCCTCTGGAATGAGACATGAATATTGTAAGAGAATGGAAGGGGGAAGCTTTTAAAATTAAATAAGAAACATGACGTTTGAATCTGAAATTCTTGTAAATTATGTGCTTTAATCTTGAAAAAGAACAAATTCCAAATTGTGACAACAAACTAATGATAAATATTTAACATTTAATGGATTTACTTTTGTTTAAACAGCATAAGTCATGAGAGAATGATTGATTGGATGTATTCATGTGTGTTTAAAAAATAAATATCATCACTATCATTATCGTCATCATCATTTTTTAATAATTTTAACTGTTAAAAGTCCAGGATCCTCCAATGTATCACAAAATGACCAGCTGGCATTTCCAGCATTAGGTATTATTACATTTATCAGTGTTGCCAGTGTACTGTAGTTTGACTGCAGGGCTGGGCAGCTGGGATGACTATCAACTCTTTTAGCTGCTGCTCCTTCCAGACTCCATAATTACATTCATGCATGTCAGCTACCTGGGCAAGTTCAGAACTGATCTGGCGCCCCCTGCAGAGTGTGCAGTGAACAGCACTAAAACACTGCAGGAAGTAAGTAACCTTAACTGGATTCAGGATGAGAACTGACTGCTGCACCTGAAAAAAAAAAAAAAAAGACAGAAGTTTTGGACAAGATACACCCAGGACCCCACCCTATGCTTTATCATAACGGTTCCCTGATCTCGTGAACCATGTTCTGCACAGCCCATGGGACACAGAGGTGTACAGAGACTCACTCTCACAGGTGTGGGAGGAAACAGAGCTGCTCAGAATGCCAATGCAGACGACTCCTCCACCTTTAGGGCACCTTGTGAAAGCCGTGCTGACATCAAGAGCACCTGTGGAGGCAGGGGGCGGGGCAGCGGGCCGGGGGGGGTTGTGGGGGTGGGAGGTGAAAGAGGGCGGGGCCAAATGGCTGAAGCACAATGCAGTAGCAGTGAGGAATTCAGTAATGAAGCACTCAGGAATCACAGTGATGACAGTGTGTAACCCTCCTTAACCACAGAAGGAGGAAAAAGAAACCCAGACTGCTTTACACCACAGAAAAATGTGTTTTGTATTATGATTATTATTATTATTATTATTATTAGTAGTAGTAGTAGTAGTAGGAGGAGGAGGTGGAGGAGGAGGAGGAGGAGGAGTAGGTGGAGGAGGAGAAGGAATGGTAATACCATTCATGCTGCAAGCATTGTATACTTTTTAAATAATATTACATACCCCTGTTCATCCCTGCTGACGTAGACTGTACCTTAATGTTTTCATATTTCCCCTTGATACAGCCGTGTTCAGCTACATTCAGGGTAGGTATCATGCTATACTGCACAACTGCCATGTCCTATGACAGATTCAACCTACCCGCCCTTCCTGGCACAAATCCAGTTCCAACTATAGGTTTCTGTTTTCATGTTCTCTACCTGAGGGAAGGGGGATGCATTTCAGAGACCTAATGCTGTGAATACTTCAAATCATGGCAACAATGAATACAATATATGCAGAATACATTTACATTACATTACATTTACATTCATTCATTTGTCAGATGCTTTTATCCAAAGCGACATACAAAAGTGCATATAGTAGGCAAACAGGCACAAGGGCAAGATGTGTACAGGTCATACAATGCAGATAGTGCTGAAGCTGAGCGCAAGGTCAGTGTCGCGAGCCAACTAATCTGATCTAGGATTACATATAAAATACAAATCACAAGGACAATAAAGTACCGCTACACTACCTAGGTGAAAAAAAAATACCACTGGTGGAATCATCTGTTGGATGAAATTTTAAATTACTGTCCCAATTCATTATGCTGATACTAAATCACATGGTCCTCATAGAGAAGGAGGTTCCAACCTGCCTGGGCCTGATTACCAATCTGGTTTCTTTCACTGTCTTCATCTAATCACACCCTAGTTATTTGCCTGCACACTTCACTGTTGAATTTAAACTCCATGAAAGTGAAGGAGGGCATTATATAAATATGAATGTGACAGATTGTCACTATAATTTAGATGTTATTGCTTTTACAAACCCTGCCACAAACACACTAGAGCACAACACAGTAAGAGTCAGCATAATTCTCAGGAGGGCAAATAGGGTATTTAGGTGCAGTTAAAACTCACTGGCAAATACATAGTATTGAAGCACATATCACTTAAAATAGAAATATTTTGAAATAGTGATGGCAAATAAAATATTACAATAACCTACGTTATTGCAGAGTGAGAGATTCAACTCCACTCTATGCTCTGGCTGCTGTTTTCAGCCTGGCCTCAGTCCAAAACCACACCTCCTGTATGTACAGGTAGAACCAGAAATCACTCCACCTCTTCTCACACACCTATTTCTAGTAAATTGAAACTTATCTCTGTCTCTCCAGTTCTCTCTCAGACCATATGTGCAGTAAAATGGCAGCAGCTGGAGATCTACTGGATCGGGACCAGTTCAGCTGTTCAATTTGTCTGGATCTACTGAAGGATCCAGTGACTATTCCCTGCGGACACAGTTATTGTATGGTCTGTATTAAGGGCTACTGGGATCAGAACAATCATACTGGGGTCTACAGCTGTCCCCAGTGCAGGCAGACCTTCACCCCAAGGCCTGTTTTAAGAAGAAACACCATACTGGCTGAAGTGGTGGAGAAACTGAAGAAGAAAGGACTCCAAGCTGCGCCTCCTGCTCATTGTTACGCTGAACCTGGAGATGTGGCGTGCGATGTCTGCACTGGGAGAAAGCGCAAAGCCGTCAAGTCCTGTCTGGAGTGCTTGGTGTCTTACTGTGAAACTGATCTAATTCTTCATGATAAACTCAATCGAGGGAAGTCTCACAAACTGATTGAGGCCACAGATAACTTACAGGATAAGATATGCTCTCACCATGGTAAACTGCTGGAGGTTTACTGTCGCACTGATCAGCAGTGTATCTGTCTGCTGTGTGTGATGGATGAACACAGAGCCCATGATACAGTCTCAGCTGCAACAGAAAGGACTGAGAAACAGGTAAGAGCTGAAACTAAATGGATCTTATTTAAAAGATGACATCTACTGTAAATTGAGAACTTTAAAACTATACCATTGTGTCTCATTAATATCACATCTGTATCCATCTGCTCTGTGACTTTACCACCCAATGTGAAACCTTTTTTTTTCCCTTTATTGGGTCTAAAGCCACCTGTGTTAAAGCAGTAAGAGCAGGAAGTAAACAGGAGCCAGCTCTCTGTCACATCTCTGTTCACAGAATAGAAACCTGAATACAAATTAGTTACCATCACTTGAGTACTTGTCAGAAGTTGTGCTCTCTGCAAGGCCAGTAGAGTCTTACTGTCTGACCCTCAGAATGAAACACAGTTTAGTGATTTACCTTTAAAATTACTTGTGTGTTTAACTGGTCTCCATACAATGAATGCAAGCAGGATAATATCTCTTTGTCCACAGAAACAGCTGGGGGTGACACAGAGGAAATTCTAGAAGAGAATCCAGGAGAGAGAGAATACATTAATATTTAATGTATTTAGTTTTGTTTAAACAACCCAAGGTATGAGAGATTCTGTTGGAGAGTTATTGATTGGATGTGTTCATGTGTGTTTTAAAAATAAATATCATCAGTATTATCACTATCATCATCATCATCATCATCATCATCATCATCATCTTTTAATGTTATTTAATAATTAGAACTGTTAAAAGTCCAGGATCTTACAATGTATCACAAAATGACCAGTTGGCATTTCCAGCATTAGGTATTATTACATTTATCAGTGTTGCCAGTATACTGTGGTTTTACTGCAGGGCTGGGCAGCTGGGATGACTATCAACTCTTTTTGGTTCTGCTACCTGGGCAAGTTCAGAACTGATCTGGCGCCCCCTGCAGAGCATGCAGTGAACAGCACTAAAACACTGGAGGAAGTAAGTGCTGTAAGCTGTGCTGACGTCAGGAACCCCTGATGGCAGGCCAACGGGGGTTGGGGGGGGGGCTGCGGGGGTGGGAGGTAACGGAAGGCGGGGCCAGATGGCTGAAGCACGATGCAGTAGCAGTGAGGAATTCAGTAATGAAGCACTCAGGATTCACAGTGTACCAGTGACTCTCAAAGAAGCAGGAAACAGAAACTCACAGTGCTTTATACCACAGAAAACTGTGTTTTGTATTATTATTATTATTATTATTATTATTATTATTATTATTGTTATTATTAGTTATAGTAGTAGTAGGAGGAAGAGGAGTAGTAATAGCATTCATGCTACAAGCATTGTGTACTTTTTAAATAATGTTACATACCTCTGTTCATCCCAGTAACATACACTGTTGCTTAATTTTTGCAAATTGCCTGTTGATACGGCTCTGTTTAGCTGCAGTCAGTGAATGTACAATGTGATACTGCACAACTGCCATGTCCTGTGACAGATTCAACCTACCCGCCCTTCCTGGCACAAATCCAGTTCCAACTATAGGTCTCTGTTTTCATGTCCTCTACCTGAGGAAAGGAGGATGCATTTCAAAGACCTAATGCTGTGAAAACTACAAATCATAAGACATATGAATAACATATACTGTATGTAGAATACCACTGCTGGAATCATCTGTTGGATGAAATATTAAGTTGTTGTCCTAACTCACTATGCTGATTCTAAATCACATGGTCCTCATGGAGAAGGAGGTTCCAACTTGCCCTGGGCCTGATTACCAGTCTAGTTTCTTTCAGTCTCTTCATCTAAGCACACCCTAGTTATTTGGCTGCACTCTTCACTGTTGAATTTAAACTCCATGAAAGTGAAGGAAGGCATTATATAAATATCAATGCGACAGATTATCACTATAATTTAGTTATTATTGTTTTTACAAACCCTGCCACAAACACACTCGAGCACAACATAGTATGAGTCAGCATATTTCTCAAGAGGACAAAGCAGGTATTTAGGTGCAGTTAAAACTCACTGGCAAATACATAGTATTGAAGCACATATCACTTAAAATAGAAATATTTTGAAATAGTGATGGCAAATAAAATATTACAGTAAACTACATTATTGCAGAGTGAGAGATTCAACTCCACTCTATGCTCAGGCTGCTGTTTTCAGCCTGGCCTCAGTCCAAAACCACACCTCCTGCTGCTGCAGGTAGAACCAGAATTCACTCCACCTCTTCTCACACACGCCCATTTCTAGTAAAACGAAACTTATCTCTGTCTCTCTAGTTCTTTCTCAGACCGTATGTGCAGCAAAATGGCAGCCACTGCAGGTCTGCTGGATAAGAATGTATTGGACGCTGGACCTGGACATGTGGCGTGTGATGTCTGCACTGGGAGAAAAAACAAAGCCATCAAGTCCTGTCCGGAGTGCTTGGCCTCTTACTGTGAAGCTGATCTAATTCTTCATGATAAACTCAATCGAGGAAAGTCTCACAAACTGATTGAGGCCACAAATAAACTGCAGGAGAGGATCTGCTCTCAACATCACAAACTACTGGAGATTTACTGCCGTACAGATCAGCAGTGTATCTGTTATCTGTGTATGATAGATGAACACAAACACCATGATACAGTCTCAAGTACAGCAGAGGCGACTGAAAAACAGGTAAGACCAGGAACTCCTGTTATTTCTACAGCTGAATGATGTGAAAGTCAGCTCTCTAAAATAGCTGTTTAACATAGTTACATTCTATTGGCTTTGTATACTAGTTCTTTTTCTAGAGCTGAATTACATGCATAACATTAAAGCATTCCTCCTCTTTACATGCAATCATTTTTAGTCCAGTCTACTTCCTATAGCAATTAAAGCTTTTAAGGTATAATTTCAACAGATCGCATAACATCAACATTTTCCAATGTCCATTGATATCTGCAGTTAAATTTCTTCTCAGTAAAACTGCCCCTGTGACAATGAAAAGAATTGATGAGGTAGAAAATTTTCAACAAAATATATCAGTAAGAGCAGGAAGTGAACAGGAGCCAGCTGTCTGTGTGCAGCTCTGTCCACACCCCTCACCCCCCTTTCATTCCCTGAATGGGAATCAGCATGACTGGGGCAGACAGTTCACATACACACACACACACACCATGCAGGAGCTGTTCCCTCTGCAAAGGCTATTACATCAAGCTGATTAGTGGAAACTGGACAGACTGCTGGATTATCAAGATGAAGTAGTATTTCAAGATAATTTATGGCAGACATGTTACATCGACCCAAGTAAGCATGGGTGAATCCACTGAGTCTGTGTAAGAGCAGAATGAATACTACTGAGAAACAGAGCTTATTTAACAACTATCTACAGTGTGATTCTCTGTTCTGCTGATATTTATTTCTTAGAATATATACACACCTTAAATGTACTCACCACTGGTAAAAGACAAGTGCTTATCCTCTCCAAGTAGTTCAGGGATGGTTATGGGAAATGGGGTATTATGGGAAATGTTGTTTGCCCACAGAAGGAACTGGGGGAGACACAGAGGAAATTTCAGAAGAGAATCCAGGAGAGAGAGAAGGAGCTGCAGGATCTGAGACAGGCTGTGGAGTCACTCACGGTGGGTACTGACCATTTCAGGGTTCAGTCAGGGCTCTTCTCCAGTCAGCCAGTGAGGAGCCCAGTGTTGGGCCACTTTCCAGTCTGTTGGGGCTCAATCCCACTGAGCCACACTGAGAGGAATGGACTGTCTGGGGTCCCAGTAAGAGCTGAGTGAAAGGCCTTGATAAAATTTACAGCCCTCCTCTCTCTCTGTGTCCAAACAGTGCTCTGCACAGGCAGCAGTGAAGGGCAGTGAGAGGATCTTTACTGAGCTGATCTACTCCATTAAGAGAAGTCGCTCTGAGGCAAGAGAGCTGATCAGAGATCAGGAGAATGTTATACTGAGTCAGGCTGAAAGAGTCATGGAACACCTGAAGAAGGAAATTGCTGAGCTGAGAAGGAGAGAGGCTGAGCTGGAACAGCTTTCACACACAAAGGATCACATCCATTTCCTCCAGGTAACATCGCTGTCTCTCTGCCAATCTGCATCACAGAAGAGGCTGTGTCTCACATAGAGCTGTCCAATGGAGATGCTCCTGACCTCTCCCAGGAATGAGTGCAGCTCATTGAGTCTGACTGGATACTTTTGTTGTCTGTCTGTCTGTCTGTCTGTAGAGCTGTCAGCCTCTGTCCTTTTCAGCTGAATGCGGAGACTTACCCAGCATCACCATCAATCCACGTGTCTCTTTTCGGTTTGTGAAGAAATCTGGCTCTCAACTGAAACAGCAAGTGGAGGAGATCTGCAAGGAGAAATTAGCAACAATCTCAGAAACAGGTAGATGGAATAACTCATTATATGCTTCTTGGTGAAATATTTCATAACATTTTACAATTCATATGCAGGTGACTCCCAAAATTCATTCCTTGAAATTGATTTGTAACATGGATTGTTTGAATCGAAATTTGTTTTCCAATAGACACAACGTTAAATTGTGAATGGTGGGTATTTGATAAGTGTGTATGTGAGGTGCATGTTTTTATTTCTATATTGTCACTCCTTTACAAATAGTTTTGTTGACAGTGTTTGCCCATGAGACATAAAGATTTTGTTCAGTTTATAATGTTGTTTTTGCTTATTTGCTGAGATATTTTTGCAGACACTCTTTCGTCATTTGGTTTACCTGAATTGTTAAAGTAAAGTTGACCTAAAAGTCTTCCTCCCCCCTCTTTCCACAGTGAAAGATGTGCATCTTCTACCAGTTCCCCGTTACTCCACAGTGAAAGGTGTGGATCTTCTACAGGCTCCAGAGCCCAGGACCAGAGCAGAGTTCTTACAATGTGAGTCTGTTTACAGTGCAGAATTCAACCAAGTCTGACAACCTCTCTCAGTCCAATATAGTTTAAATCAAGACCTGCAATGATTTATGTCCCTGTATGTTTAATCAAAAGTTACAGTTTTCTCACAGCAGTACAATGGTGAGAATTTGTTTCAGCAATATGCACACAGAGTAGTGTAGTGTATGGTGTCTTTCTCATTCTAACAAATAACAATGAATAATAAATTAAAGTAATAAACACATTTATTATACACTGACAGTGTATAATAATGTTGAAATTGATACCACAACATAACAAGTATGAAGTGAAAAGATAAAATACAGAAGTACATTCACACACACACACACACACACACACACACACACACACACACACACACACACACACACACACATATATGCATAGTCAAAAATTTTAAACTGGAAAATATACTAAAATGCTACAACTTTAATACCAAATTGTTAGGAACTAAAAACTGTACATCAAATGATAAAGTAATTATTTCATCAATATGGTATAATTGGGTTTAAATTATATTCACTACTCCTTCATTCCTCCATTTGTGTTTTTCCTCCATCAGATTCCTGCCAGCTCACACTGAACCCAAACACCGCGTATAGGGAGCTTTGTCTGTCTGAGGGGAACAGACAGGTGACATGGGCTACTCCGTATCAGTATCAGTCATGTCCTGATCATCCAGAGAGATTTGACTGCAGACAGAGACTGTCTGGACACTGCTACTGGGAGGCTGAATGGAGTGGGGGGGTGGTTTATATAGCAGTCTCATACAAAGAGGTCAACAGGAAAGGAATCAGGAATGACTGCAAGCTTGGACGCAATGACAAGTCCTGGAGTTTGCAGTGCTCTCCTTCACAGTACTCTTTCTATCACAACAATGATAGCACTGAAATCCCTACCCCCTCCAGAATAGGAGTGTACCTGGATCACGAGGCAGGAACTCTGTCATTCTACAGCATTTCTAACACAATGACCTTCCTCCACAGAGTCCAGACCACATTCACTCAGCCCCTCTATCCTGGGTTTTGCCTTAATAAGGGATCAACTGTAAAACTGTGTCCTCTGGGATGAGACATGAATATTGTAAGAGAATGGAATGGGGAAGCCTTTAAAATTACATAAGAAACATGATGTTTGAATCTTGTAAATTATGTGCTCTAATCTTGAAAAAGATCAAAAATATCATGATTCCTTTGTCCCCTCTGCATGATTATTTTAAACAACTTGATTCAATAAATAAATAAATAAATTCACTAAATTCATTTTGGCAAATAAGAAACGGGGGCTCTATTATTGGGCATTCCAACTTAGAGCTCTGCAAGTTTGGTTAGATACGAGCGCTCTGGCATCTTGGAGAAAATTCGAGGCTTCTTTGAGCCACCCCTATCATTTACGAGATTTGCCATTCACTATCCGTAAAATGAAGAACTTTGCTTTGAAATCTGGCCCTATCATAACTCACTCCCTCACAGTGTGGATATCAGTGGAAAAATTTTTAGGAATATCAACCCCCCTTTTCACCCATTTGGGCCTCTTCATCCATTTTTACTATCTGGTGGTCAACCTTTCACATGCTCAGCTTGGTCTTCTAGGGGTGTTTTTACTCTTGAGGATTTATTTTGTACAACAGGCTTGCACAGCTTCCAGGACTTGAAGGGAGCCTTTTCTCTCCCGAGCACGACCCACTTCTTACACTTACAGATTCGTTCAGCTATTCTTGGTAGCAAAGTTGGCCTGGGTAGAGGTTTAGTCACTCACTCATTACTGTACTGGTCTTTAGTAGACAAAGGATTGGTATCAAATTCATATAATCACGTTGTTAAACATAGGTTGGGACCGCTGACAGTCTCTGCGATCTGGGACAGAGAGCGAAGTGGGTATAAGGAAGCTGCTGATTGGAGGAGAGTTTGGGATTACTCCTTTTCATCGTCAAAGAATTCGGCACATCAGCTTATTCATTTTAAATTTATACACAGGGCTTATTTTACACCTTGAAGAAGGTTTCTCATGAAGTTAATTGCAGATCCCTTTTGCAAGACCTGTAACCAGGGAGCAATAGGAACAACACTTCACATGTTTTGGGAATGCCCAAATGTAATGACATTCTGGGAGGAGGTGGCTAACACAGCATCAGGGATTTTGCAAACCAAAATTCTCCCCTCCCCTACTGTGTTCCTACTGAATGATGTCAGTTTAGGCTTGTCTGTCCCACATCACAAATTCTTGTTAGCGGCCCTTACAGCGGCAAAAAAATCCGTTTTACAATCCTGATTATCACCAGAACTTCCATTATATAGGTCATGGTTATCCAATCTGAATTCAATTCTTATTATGGAGAGAACTACCGCTAACCTACACGGGGCCAAACCCAGAACTGTTGAGTGCTGGAATATGTTTTTACAATTGATAAGAGATCTGTAAGGTAGTCAGGTGTGTGATGAAAACAATGCAATCGGTATATCAATATATAGTTAATGTATGCAATGATTGTAAATATTATAGACATGTATGTGAGGTGATTCCCAGTGTTTATGTACAAAGTTGTAATTTAAATAAAAAGTTGTTCACAAAAAAAAAAGATTATAAATATGAAGTATAATTTCCTTTAAATTTAATTAAATTAGAACAAATTCCAAATTGTGACAACAAACTAATGACAAGTTTTTAAAATTTAATGGATTTACTTTTGTTTAAACAACATAAGGCATGAGAGATTGTGCTGGAGAGACATATTGATTGGATGTATTCATGTGTGTTTAAAAAATAAATATCATCACTATCATCATCATGATCATCATGATCATCATCATCATCATGTTTTAATAATTTCAGCTTTTAAAAGTCCAGGATACTCCAATGCATCACGAAATGACCAGGTGGCCTTTCCAGCATTAGGTATTACCACATTTATCAGTGTTCCCAGTTTACTGTAGTTTGACTGCTTGACTGGGCCTCTGGGATAACGATCAACACTTAGCTGCTGCTCCTTCCAGACTCCATAATTACATTCATGCATGTCAGCTACCTGGGCAAATTCAGAACTGATCTGGTGCCCCCTGCAGAGTGTGCAGTGAACAGGATTAAAACACTGGAGGAAGTAAGTAACCTTAACTGGATTCAGGAGGAGAAGTGACTGCTGCAACTGGAAAAAAAAAAAAAAAGTCTTTGGCAAGAATAAAAAAGATACACCCAGGATCCCACCCTACCCTTTACCATAACAGTTCTGAAACATGTTCTGCACTGACCATGGGACACACAGGTGTACAGGGACTCACTCTCACAGGTGTGGGAGGAAACAGAGCTGCTCAGAATGCCAATGCAGACGACTCCTCCACCTTTAGGGCACCTTGTGAAAGCCGTGCTGGCATCAGAAGCACTTGTGGAGGCAGGGGGCGGGGCAGGGGGTGGGGGGGGTTTAGGTTAATGAGCTCCTCTACTGGCTGAAGAGTTGTGCTAATTAAATTCAGCTGGTGTAGCACATGGGTGTCCTTCTACAGTATCTCTGACACAATGACCCTCCTCCACAGAGTCCAGACCACATTCACTCAACCTCTCTATCCTGGGTTTTGTCTTTTTAAAGGATCAACTGTAAAATTGTGTCCTCTGGAATGAGACAGAAATACTGTAACAGCTAAACTCATATTGAAGGGGGAAGCCTTTAAAATGAAATGAGAAATATGACATTTAATTCCGAAGTTATTCTAAATTATGTGCTCTACCACTGTGTATATGTGTATGTATGAAGTGTCAGGTACATGAATTGATTTAAATTACAATGAATTATAAATATGAAAACGACACTTTTGTGATGACAAATCTGTAACATTTAGTGTCTTTAATTTCATTTGAAGAACATAAGTTAGGAGGGATTGTGTTAAGGAGAGAGAGTAAAAATTACTGTTACTATCATTATCATTATAATTTCTATTTATTCATTTGTACCTTTAAAGGTCTGCAAGACTTCATTATATTTCTAAATGGTCAGTTTTCATTTCTAACATTATTTCTAAACACATGTAACAGTGATCCCAGCCTACTGGTCTTTTACTGCAGGGCTATGTGTCAGGAATCACAGTAAACTCTTTGACCTGCTGCTCTCTCCCAGATTCTGTATCTACATTTACACACATCAGCTACCTGACGCCCCCTACAGAGCGTGCAGGGAACAGCACTGAAACACTGGTAGAAATGAGGGGGAGGCGGAGCTTAAATGACTGAAGGCTGACGCAGCATCAGTGAGGAATTCAGTGATAAAGCACAAGCGAATCACAGTGACATTCAGCTGCCTTCTCCACAGAAAGGAGAAACAGGCACTCAGCGTGTTTCATTTGACTGTAAAATATGCTATTAATATTTTAAAGATTATAAAAATTTTCATCAAACACGCTTTATGTACTTTTTGAACAATTTGATATACCTGTATTAATCTCATATTACACATCTGAAATGTTATGTATACTTCAGTAATACAACTGGGTTTAACTACATTGAGGGTATCTTCCTCTACTGCAAAACCTCCATGTACTGTGGGGCATGAAAACCCTAAAATCTTCCATACACAAATCCCGTTCCAGTTATATGTCTCTGTTGTCATTGTCTCTACCTGAGGAAAGGGGAAACGCATTTCAAGGATATAATGCTCCTGAGAGACTTGCAAATACATGAGAATTACAAGTAAAAATATACTGAATATCTATGGTGGTATCTTTATTTGGGTGAAATGTTAAACTGAGATCCTCACTCTCTGGGGTCAGTAAAGACCCCATAGCCCTTACTGCAGTGAGATTGGGAATCCATGAGGGGGGCCTGGGCCCATTTACTCTACACGGGATTCCCAATCTCACTGCAGTAAAGGCTTCTCCTTCTCCTCATCACCAAACATGTTACCCTGACTGCAGTCTTAACGATGTAGGCAGGTTATTGATTGATTGAATAATTATTAATACATTTTTACAAAATATTGGGTAGGCATGTGCCCACAAAAAATTGATAGGCAGATGAGTGTTATTGTTCTGCTGACATTTACTTCCCAGCAAATATGCACACATTAAACGTACACACCAATGGTAAAACTTAAGTAATCTCTAATTAGTTCAGGTATTGTGGTGGAAAGTTAGTTATGAGTATTGCCACTTTCACCCCACCAGAGAAAAGCAGAGCTTGACGTGGTACCATTAAGCTTGTTACTTGGTGGAGATAATTGGGCAGTATCAATATTGTGTTTGATTTTATCCACAGTTATAGGTTAAGTTGGTTTGTTCTATTTGCTCTGTTTCTGCTACTTATGAGCACTGTCATTGCCCAGGGTTATCTTAGTTCATAAAACACGGCTTTAGGGTTACTTTAGGAAAGGAAAATAAGGAGTTGGTATCACTAAAGGATGACCCTGGTAAATTGGCCAGGTGCCTAAGGTTTAAAAATTGTAACGGTGCGGCCTGGAGATAATGGGAAACTCCAGACTGCTTTTAAAAATTAAAATAAATGAAAATGTGTAGAAAGGGTGAAGATAATGGTGTATTGGAAAAGCATGCTAGAAAAAAAGGTGTGAAGGTGTAACATCACAAGCGGGAGCCTAATCTAAGCTCCACAAAAGGAGGGGCTAAGGTAAAAGCATAAAAGAAGGATGCATTTGGGGGACTCTTCAGACTGTTTTGGGGATTTGACTGATGACACTACTGCTCTGTGGACCAGCCTGGTTTACTGTATGTGATTGGCAACATATACAATAAACCAGCATTTCCCAAACCTCTCCTGGAGTACCCCTTGTCCTGCATTCAAATGAGCAGTTTGTTATTAAGCAGCTTCAGGAGTTCATAACGAGTTGATCATTTGAATCAGCTGTGTTGGAGCAGGGAGAGATCTAAAACATGCAGGACAAGGGGTACTCCAGGAGAGGTTTGGGAAACGCTGCAATAAACCAATTGCATCAGACTCATCTGGATTATCTTTGTGCTAATTTTGGTGAAGTCTCTTAATTGGAATTACAAGTTGTACAAGTGTGGAGAGAGCCGCCAGTCTATTCAGCCCAGACTGGAAGGGGTTTTCCTACCACAGTATGGTTAAAGAGAGCTCTGTATCTTACATGAAGAAATGTGGAAATCTCCTGGTTACTGCTAATAAACACATTGACTGGTTAAGATCTGACTCTTATGCTGGTCAGGGTCTTGCTCAAATAGAAATCAATTTTATTCCTACATGCTGATCTGCATATGGCACATAGTTTACATATTGCATAACATATTCTTATTGGCAGATGTGAAATGTATTATGGGAAATGGTGTTTTCCTACAGAAGGAGCTGGGAGAGACACAGAGGAAATTCCAGCAGAGAATCCAAGAGAGAGAGAAGGAGCTGCAGGATCTGAGACAGGCTGTGGAGTCACTCACGGTGGGTACTGACCAGAGGAGAAGTCTGCAGTCAGTCAGGCTGAAGGAGTCATTAAACGACCGGAGCAGGAGATTGCTGAGCTGAGGAGGAGAGATGCTGAGCTGGAGCAGCTTTCACACACAGAGGATCACATCCATTTCCTCCAGGTAACATCACTGTCTCTCTGCTAATCTGCAACGGGCTGTGTCTCACACAGAGCTGTCCAATGGAGCTGCACCTGACTTCTCCCAGGAATGTGTGCAGCTCATTGAGTCTGATTGGGTACTTATTCTCTGTCTGTGTGTCTGTCTGTCTGTCTGTCTGTAGAGCTGTCAGCCTCTCTGTGTCCTTCCTGAATGTGGACGCTTACGCAGCATCACCATCAATCCAGATGTCTCTTTTGGGTTTTGCGAAGAAATCTGTCTCTGAACTGAGGGAGCAACTGGAGAACATCTGCAAGCAGAAATTAGCACAGATCTCTGGACCAGGTAGGGACATAAGTCAGTATATGCAGGTTGGTGAAATATTTCAAAATATTTTACAATTCATATGCAGGTGGCTCCGCCAATTCATTCTGTAAAACTTTACTGAATCCTGGGTTTTTGGAAACCAAATTCTATTTTTCAATGGACACTGTTAACTTCCTGACATTGGCCAGATTTCCTTTCTTTTTTCACAGAGAAGGCTGTCTACATGTGATATTAAGTCAAATTTTACGACAATATTAATACTGGATAATTATCACACATTATCAAATGGTTGGGGGTTTTAGCAGTATCAGAAATGTTGGACGTTCTGATAACTGTGATAACTTTGACATCTATGGACAAGGTTTATGGTTACATTGTAAGGGATGGAGTTTGTTTTAGTTTAACTTGTTTCTGTTACTTATTTTGCGCTTTCCTTACAAATAATTTTGTTGATGCTACTGTTGAGATGTTTAGATTTTGTTCAGTTTGTAATGTTGTTTCTGCTTGTTTGCTGAAATTATTTTGGACACGCTTCCCTTATTTGGTTTACCTGAACTGTTAAAGTAAAGTTGACCTAAGTTTTCCTCCCCCCTCTTTCCACAGTGAAGAATATGCATCTTCTACGAGTTCCCCCTCTCATCACAATACCTCCTATACTAGTTCCCCATCTTTTAAAAGTGAAAGATATGCATCTTCTACAAGCTCCAGAGCCCAGGACCAGAGCAGAGTTCATACAATGTGAGTCTGTATACAGTGCAGAATTCAGCCAAGTCTGACAACCTCTCTCAGTCCAATATAGTTTAAATCAAGAACTGCAAAGACTTATGTCCCTGTGTGTTTAGCTAGAAGATACAATTTACTCACATACAGTAATAGAATGGCAAGCAATTGAATGAGCACTATGTACACAGAGTAGTGTATTATCTGACATCTCTCTCATTCTAATATATAGCAATGCATAATAAAGTTATAAACACATTTATTATACACTGACAGTATATAACACAGTTGAAATTGATACTAGAAAAAAGCAGCAGTAAAGAACAATACAGTATGAAGAGTAGAAAATGAAAATGCAACATACCCAGGCGTGCGCCCATTCACATAGACACACACACACACACATAGACACACACACACACACACACAAGCATACACACAATTCCAATGAAATGGTAGGATGATATTCTATAGTTTGCTAAATATAAAGCTAAATAACTATTTTAAACTGGCTTAACTTGACTTCAAATGTTAAAGTAGCGGTTATTCATGGATATTTTGTCTTTGGGTTATATTGATGAATACAATTTAGAGTTCCTCCTTTTGTGCTTTTCCTCCGTCAGATTCCTGCCAGCTCACACTGGACCTAAACACAGCAAATACATCCCTCTGTCTGTCTGAGGGGAACAGAGAGGTGACACGGGGTGCTGTGAAACAGCCGTATCCTGATCATCCAGAGAGATTTGACTGCAGGGCTGCAGTGCTGTGCAGAGAGGGTCTGTCTGGATGCTGTTACTGGGAGGCTGAGTGGAGTGGGGTTTGGGGGGCTTCTATAGCAGTCTCATATAAAGAGGTCAGCAAGAAAGGAAGGAGTAATAGCAGCAGACTGGGACGGAATGGCAAGTCCTGGAGTTTGTGCTGCTCTGATTCCAGTTGCTCTTTCTGGCACAACGACAAGAGCACTGACATCTCCATCCCCCCCTCCTCCAGAATAGGAGTGTACCTGGATCACAGGGCAGGAACTCTGTCCTTCTACAGCATCTCTGACACAATGACCCTCCTCCACAGAGTCCAGACCACATTCACTCAGCCCCTCTGTCCTGGGTTTTGGCTCGATAATGGATCAACTGTAAAACTGTCTCCTCTGGAATGAGACAGAAATGCTGTAAAAGCTAAAGTTAAATGGAAAGGGAAATCCTTTAAAATTGAATAAGAAATATGGCATTTGAATTGAAGTTCTTGTAAATTATGTGCTCTCGTGTGTTATCTTTGTCACCAATCTGAGGTGCTGACCTCCCTAACATTCCTCTGTCTCTTCTCTGACTCGCAGTATAACAGACTTTTTTCCCTACAGATTTAATGGATTAGCCGCTCCTCCCCACCCTCTATTGAGATATTTGTTAAGTACAAAATTTTCATTTCATAATGGTATCATTATCGGCATTTAGCAGACACTCTTATCCAGAGAGGCTTACATCAGTTACAGTTTTTTACAATGTTATCTATTTAAACAGCTGGATAATTTTATCATATCATAAATATCATATTTAAATGCATACAGTATTTGTGCAATGATGATTTTCCTATCCTATCTATGTTTAGTCGGCTAATGTCAAACCACTGTTGTGATTTTATTATCTCCTGTAGCTTGACACAGCTTCCTCTCTGAAACTCACGCTCATCATTTTTTTGCTTTCTTTTACTTTATACTTCATGTGTTGTTTTGTTTCCGCTATGCCATTCACCATTTACCCATTAAGCCATCTCAAGTGATTGTCTTTGTCCGTTTTAATAATTTCAGTTGCTTTCGTTTCTTTCTAATTCATTAAGTGTTCAATGTTTACCTTCATTCTATTTCATAAATTTGTTTCATAAATTTTGTTTTCGTCTGTATTTAGTATTGACAAACTAAATACAGACAGGTTCCAAGAGACCTAAAATATCTGACGAAATGAAATTTCATATGTGTTGTGCAATTTAACTATACAGGCTTCTTGACTGTTGGCTCTCAATGAATAGTAATACTACCAACATAAATGGTCCTCTGTCAAAAGATAGGCATGTTCCTTACTCCTGACTGCACCATCCGGACTTACGGTCTGACTTGTTCAGTCTGGTCATCCAATCACACCATAATTTAATTGGGCACACCCTTTATTTTTCAGTTTAAACTCCATCAAGGCAACTGAAGGTGCAAATGCAGCACATGGTCTCGTGATGACTAGTGCCCAATAGCGCTTGAGGGGGGAAACAATTATTCTAGTGTATTTCAGTAGCAAACCCCTACAGACAGCATATAGTGTTTGAGCCAAAAAAATGAAAAAAGGTCAAACTGCTATATTGTAAAATATTACATAAGTCAGTCAATATTATGAATAGCATATCTACACAATAGTCCTGAAATGTGGATGATTTTGGATGTTTATACAGCAGTGCTGCACTATAAATGAACATTTCCAATCATGCAGCAGTACTACAGAGTGAGGGATTATGGGAGATATGTAGTCTTTAAACTCTACTCTCTGCTCAAGCTGATGTTCTCAGCCTGGCATCAGTCCAAAACCACACTTCCTGCAGCTCTGAATTAGGAAGTCCCTCTCTCTCATGCACACACGCACATACCCAGTTCTAGAAAAATGAAACTAAACTCTCTCTCAGACTGTTTGTCGGTTACTGTGTACAGTAAAATGGCAGCAGCTAGTATCTCAGTGGAGCATGAGGAGTTCATCTGTTCAATCTGTCTGGATCTGCTGAAGGATCCAGTGACTATTCCCTGTGGACACAGTTACTGTATGGGCTGTATTAAGGGCTGCTGGGATCAGGATGATCAAACTGGTGTCTACAGCTGTCCCCAGTGCAGACAGATCTTCACCCTAAGGCCTGTTCTGGGCAGAAACACTATGCTGGTTGAAGTGGTGGAGAAACTGAAGAAGACGGGATTCCAAGCTGCTCCTCCTGCTCACTGTTACGCTGGACCTGGAGACGTGGCGTGTGATGTCTGCACTGGGAGAAAGTGCAAAGCCGTCAAGTCCTGTCTGGAGTGCTTGGCCTCTTACTGTGAAACTGATCTAGTCCTTCATGATAAACTCAATCGAGGAAAGTCTCACAAACTGATTGAGGCCACAGAAAAACTGCAGGAGAAGATCTGCTCTCATCATTACAAACTACTGGAGATTTACTGCCGCATTGATCAGCAGTGTATCTGTTACCTGTGTACGATGGATGAACACAGAGGCCATGATACAGTCTCATCTGCAGCAGAGAGGACTGAGAAACAGGTAAGAGCAGGAACTCTTGTTAGAAAACTTTGAGACTGTTGAATTATGTAATTATATAGAACTTCCATTCATTGCATGTATACTCAGCTGCGTAACATAGCTTTTAACATAGTTTCATTCTATTGCTTTTGTATCCTATTTTTCTACATCAAAATTACATGCATAAAATTAAAGCATTCCTCCTTATTATATCCAGTCATTTTTAGTCCAGTCTACTTCCTTTGGTGATTAGAGCTTTTATGATATAATTTCAAAAAATCAGATATGAAAAAGATTTTCCTGTGTTCTCTGATATATGTAGCTACGCCTATGTGACACTGAAAGGAAGTGAAGAAGGAAGCAACTTTCACTGAAATATATCAGTAAGAGCAGGAAGTGAACACAATCCAGCTCTCTGTGTGCAGCTGTGTCCACACCCTTCACCCCCCTCTCACTCCCTGAATAGGAAACAGCAAGACTGGAGCAGCCAGTTCACACACACTGTAGAAGCTGTTCCCTCTGCAAAGGTTTTGTTACATCAAGCTGATTAATGGAAATTGGACAGACTGTCGGATAATCAAGATAAATTATTATTTCAATATCAATCATTCAGACATGTTACATCTACCCAAACAGTGAGCATGGGTGAATACGCTGCATCTGTGTAAGAACAGATTGAATACTCCAGAACAACAGAGCTGATATCTCAACGATTTAGAGTGTGTTTGTGTGTTCTAGTTCCCAGCAAACCAGTAAAAACGATCTCTCAGGATCTTACATGCAGAAACATAGAAATCTCCCATTCACTGCTAACTAACCTATCACATTGACTGGTCAGGATCTGACTCTAATGGAAAGCAAGTTTACTCCTACACACCGATCTGCATATGGAACACAGTTTCATGGCCTTCATAGATTGATTTGTACTATATTCTTATTGGAAGATGTGAAATATGAAATGTTATTTGTCAACAGAAAGAGCTGGGTGAGAAACAGAGGAAAGTCCAACAGAGAATCCAGGAGAGAGAGAAGGAGCTGCAGGATCTGAGACAGGCTGTGGAGTCACTCATGGTGGGTACTGACCAGAGGAGAAGACAACAGCTGGCTGCTGGAAGAGCCATTTCAAGGCTCTGTCAGGGCTCTCCTCCAGTCAGCCAGTTAGGGGTTCAGTGTTGGGCCACTTTCCAGCCCTGTGGGGCTCAATCCCACTGAACCACACTGAGGGGAACAGGCTGTCTTGGGTCCCAGTAAGAGCTGAGTGAAAGATCTAGTTGAAATGTACCATCCTCCTCTCTCTCTGTCTCCTAACAGCACTCTGCACAGGCAGCAGTGGAGGACAGTGAGAGGATCTTTACTGAGCTGATCCGCTCCATTGAGAGAAGGCACTCTGAGGTGAAACAGCTGATCAGAGATCAGGAGAAGGCTGCAGTGAGTCAGGCTGAAGGAGTCATGGAGCAACTGGAGCAGGAGATTGCTGAGCTGAGGAGGAGAGATGCTGAGATGGAGCAGCTTTCACACACAGAGGATCACATCCATTTCCTCCAGGTAACATCACTGTCTCTCTGCCAATCTGCAGTACAGAAGGGGGTGTGTCTCACACAGAGCTGTCCAATGGAGATGCTCCTGACTGCTCCCAGGAGTGTGTGAAGCTCATTGAGTCTGATAGGGTATTTATTCTCTGTCTGTCTGTAGAGCTGTCGGTCTCTGTCCTTGTCGGCTGAATGTGGAGGTTTATCTAGCATCACCATCAATCCACATGTCTCCTTTGGGTTTGTGAAGAAATCTGTCTCTGAACTGAAAGAGCAGCTGGAGGACACCTGCAAGGAGAAATTAGCAAAGATCTCTGGAACAGGTAGATGGAATATATGTACCTCAGTATATGCAGCCTGGTGAAGTATTTGATGACGTTTTACAATTTGTGCAGGTGGCTCCCATGATTCTTTCCTTAAAACTTGGTTTTAACCCGAATTGTTTGAAATTGAATTCTGTTTTACAATAGACACAGTATTACATTGCAAATGGTGGGCATTTGATAAGTATATGAGGTGTATGAATTTAACAAATAGTATGTTGGCACTGTTTGACGATAAAACATTCGGAACTGGTTCAGTTTGTAATGTTGTTTCTGCTTATTTGCTGAATTGTTTTTGCAGACACACTTCCCTTGTTTACTTTACCTGAATTGTTAGAGTACAGTTGACTTGAAAGTCTTCCTCCCCCCTCACTCCACAGTGAAAGATGTACATCTTCTACAGGCTCCAGAGCCCAGGACCAGAGCAGATTTCTTACAATGTGAGTCTGTTTACAGTGCAGAATTCAGCCAAGTCTGACAACCTCTCTCAGTCCAGTTTAGTTTAAATAACACATTAAAGCATGCACATATGAACACATCTACAGATACACATAGGCATGCACACACACACACACCGTCCAAGAAAATGGTAGGATGGTATATTCTATATCTTACAAAATATAAATCTAAAAACCAATATGTTCACAAGCACAAAATTTGCATCATGTGTTGAAGTCAGTTATTTTATGAATATAATTGTCTTCAAATTATATTCACTAATGTGAACCCCTTCTTTTGTGCTTATCAACCTTCAGATTCCTGCCAGCTCACACTGGACCCAAACACAGCACATAGAAAGCTCTGTCTGTCTGAGGGGAGCAGAGTGGTGACACACGGGATGGTGATACAGCCATATCCTAATCATCCAGAGAGATTTCATGACTGTTACCAAGTGCTGTGCAGAGAGGGTCTGTCTGGACGCTACTACTGGGAGACTGAGTGGAGTGGGGATTGGGTTTCTATAGCAGTCTCATATAAAGACATCAGCAGGAAAGGACTCAGTAATGACTGCATCTTTGGATACAATGAAATGTCCTGGAGTGTGTATTGCTCTGCTTCAGAGTACTGTTTCTGGTGCAATAATAAGTGCACTGAAATCGCTGTGCCCCCCTCCTCCAGAATAGGAGTGTACCTGGATCACAGGGCAGGAACTCTGTCCTTCTACAGCATCTCTGACACAATAACCCTCCTCCACAGAGTCCAGACCACATTCACTCAGCCCCTCTATCCTGGGTTTTGGCTTAATATGGGATCAGCTGTAAAACTGTGTCCTCTGGAATGATAGAGAAATACTATAAGAGGATGGAAAGGGGAATCCTTTAAAATGAAAAAAAGAAACATGACATTTGAATCTGAAGTTCTTGTAAATTGTGTGCTCTAGTATTTTACATTTATGTAAATATGAAGCATCATGTCCATATAATTAAATTACAATAAATTGCAAATGACAAAACCAGACACTCCTGTGATGACAAATATGTAACATTTAATATTTTTAATTTCATTTCAAGAACATACATTAGGAATGATTGTGTTGAAGACAGAGAGAGTAAAAATTATTGTTACTATCATCATCGTCATCATCATTTCTCTTTGTTCATTTTTACCTTCAAAAGTCCACAATCCTCCAGTATATTTCTACATGGTCAATTTTCATTTCCAACATTATTTCTGAACACGTGCATCAGTGATGCCAGTATTCTGCTGTTTTACCACTGGGGTCAGGAATCACAGTAAACTCTTTGACCTGCTGCTCCCTCCCAGATTCTGTATCTACATTTACACACATCAGCTACCTGACGCCCCCTACAGAGCGTGCAGGGAACAGCACTGAAACACTGGTAGAAATGAGGGGGAGGCAGAGCTTAAATGACTGAAGGCTGACGCAGCATCAGTGAGGAATTCAGTGACAAAAAATATGCAAATCACAGTGTCCTTCAGATGCCTTCTCCAAAGAAAGGAGAAACAGACAATCAGTGTGCTTCACATGACTATAAAATGAGTTATCAATATTTAAACATTATGAAAAAGTTTTCATCAAATACACTTCATGTACTTTTTGACCACTTTGATATACCTGTATTAATCTCATATTACACATCTGGAATGTTATGTATGCTTCAGTAATACAAGTGGGTTTAACTACATTGAGGGTAAGTATCTTCCTCTGCTACACAATCTCCATGTACTGTGGGGGATGAAAACCCTAAAATCTTCCAGACACAAATCCAGTTCCAATTACATGTGTCTCTTGTCATTTTCTCTATCTTACGAAAGCAGAAATGCTTTTCAAGGAAATAATGCTTCTGTGGGACTTGCAAATGCATAAGAATGATAACTAAAAATATGTTGAACATCTATGGTGGTATCTTGTTTTGGGTGAAATGTTAAAATGAGTACCTCACTCTCTGGGGTCATTAAAGAGCCCATAGCCCTTACTGCAGTGAGAATGGGAATCCTGTGTAGAGTAAAAGGGCCCAGGCCATGAGGGGGGGGGACTGTGGCCTGCATGACCCCTCACCGTCATCAGACCACAGAACAGCAGTGTGCCACCTGAGAAAGACCTTTGTTTTGCATTGTGTTTAATTTAAGAGAGCACAGACATCCTGCTGCCCAGACATCCACATGCAGCACTTAATGCCTCTGCTGTGCCTGGCAATTCAAAGAGGAATTCCAGCTGTGGTCACCCAGAGGTAACCGGAGAAGTCTCACGACTTTCATCACACAACATTTACCTGGGCCTCCATCGTCCAATCAGATCGTGTGGCACTTGGAGGCATGAGTTCCTGACCAGTGACTGAACAGTTACTCGACGTGGAGTACCTATCTTTAACCAAGTTAAAACAAAAATGCGTATAAAAGATACATATTCCTTGAGCTGTAAAAACAACTGAGAGCCAAACTGCTACATAATGAAAGATTTTGCAGTCTGAGTAACATTTCTATACAGCAGTACTGCAATGTAAGTTGTAGATGTTTATACAGCAGGATTACAGAGTGAGGGATTGTGGGAGATATTTATACAGCAGGACTACAGAGTGAGGGATTGTGGGAGATTTGCAATCATTAATCTCCTCTCTGCTCAGCCTGCTCTCCTCAGCCTGGCTTGAGTCCAAAACCACACCTCCTGCTGCTCTGAACCAGGAAGTTCCTCTCTCTCACACACGCACACTTATAGGAAAATGAAACTAAGCTCTGTCTCTCAGACTGTTTGTCGGTTACTGTGTGCAGTAAAATGGCAGCAGCTAGTATTTCAGTTGAGCAGGACCAGTTCAGCTGTTCAATTTGTCTGGATCTACTGAACGATCCAGTTACAATTCCCTGTGGGCACAGTTACTGTATGGGCTGTATTAAGGGCTACTGGGATCAGGATGATCAAACCGGTGTATACAGCTGTCCCCAGTGCAGAGAGTTCTTCACCCCAAGGCCTGTTTTAAGAAGAAACACTATGCTGGCTGAAGTGGTGGAGAAAGTGAAGAAGACAGAACTCCAAGCTACTCCTCCTGCTCACTGTTATGCTGGACCTGGAGACGTGGCGTGTGATGTCTGCACTGGGAGAAAGTGCAAAGCCGTCAAGTCCTGTCTGGAGTGCTTGGCCTCTTACTGTGAAACTGATCTAGTCCTTCATGATAAACTCAATCGAGGAAAGTCTCACAAACTGATTGAGGCAACAGAAAAACTACAGGAAAAGATGTGCTCTCATCATTGCAAACTGCTGGAGGTTTACTGTCATACTGATCAGCAGTGTATCTGTCTGCTGTGTGTGATGGATGAACACAGAGGCCATGATACAGTCTCAGCTGCAGCAGAAAGGACTGAGAAACAGGTAAGATCAGCGATCCTTCAGCGATCCTTAAGATCCATTCATTACATGTTTAGTCAGCTCCCAGAAATAGCTTTTTAACATAGTTTGATTCTGTTGGATTTGTATGCTGCTTGTATTTGTGCAGCAGACTTGTGTGCATAACACAAAACATTCCTCCTCTGTTCATGCAAACATTTTTACTTTTATTTTATATTTAAACATTTTTCAGCTGTACAGGCAATCATTCTTAGTCCAGTTTACCTCCTTTGATGATTAAAGCTTTGATGGTATAATTTTAATGGATTGCAGAACGAGATTTTCTCATGTTCTTGATTATCTATCAATATACTTTCAATAAAACTCAGATATGACTATTTGACAATGAAAAGAAGCGAAAATAATGAAGATTAATTATTATTTATATAAATTATTATTTCAGTCATTCATTCAGAGAAGTTTCATCTACCCAAACGGTAAACATGGGAGAATCCAATGAGTCTGTGCAAGAACAAAATGAATAATAGGGCTGATGTCTCAGATATCTAGAGTTTGTCTGTTCGTTTGTCTGTTCTGCTGACATTTACTTTCCAGCAAATATACACACCTTAAATGTACTAAGCATAGTGCTAAGCATCTCCAGTTAGTTCACTGATGGTTAAGGACAGCTCAGGATCGTACACATAGAAAATTGAAAATCTCCTGTTCGCTGCTAACTAACCTGTCACATACACTGGTGAGGATCTGACTCTGATAGAAAGCAAGTTTACTCCTACACACCGATCTGCATATGGAGCATAGTTTCATGGACTTTATAGAGTGATTTATACCATATTCTTACTGGAAGATTTGAAATGTGTTCTTGGGAATCCCAAAGAACTCCCCACCCCCCCGAGAACAACTCCTTTACCCCAACCCTTCAGACATGCGCTGAAGACACACCTCTTCAGACTCTACCTGGACTAATACCTCTGCCACTTTGACCTTGTAACTTTGACGTTGTAAATCTGACTCCTGTCTCGTGCTTGTTGCTCACTTACCTAGGTGGTATAGCAGTACTTTATTGTTCCTGTAATTGTATTTGATATGCAATCCTAGTTCAGATTAGTTGGCTCGCGACACTGACCTTGCGCTCAGCTTCAGCACTATTTACATTGTATGACCTGTACACATCTTGCTCTTGTGCCTGTTGTTTGCCCACTATTTGCACTTTTGTATGTCGCTTTGGATAAAAGCATCTGCCAAATGAATAAATGTAAATGTAAATGTGGGATTTTTTTTTTTTTTTAACCACAGAAGGAGATGGGGGAGACCCAGAAGAAAATCCAGCAGAGAATCCAACAGAGAGAGAAGGAGCTGCAGGATCTGAGACAGGCTGTGGAGTCACTCATGGTGGGTACTGACCAGAGGAGAAGACACCAGCTGGGTGCTGGAAGATCCATTTCAGGCTTTCTGTCAGTAAAAGCTGAGTGAAAGGCCTAGTTTAATGTATAGCCCTCTTCTCTCTGTGTCTCCTAACAGCACTCTGCACAGGCAGCAGTGGAGGACAGCGAGAGGATCTTTACTGAGCTGATCCGCTCCATTGAGAGAAGGCGTTCTGAGGTGAAACAGCTGATCAGAGATCAGGAGAAGGCTGCAGTGAGTCAAGTTGAAGGAGTCATGGAACAACTGGAGCAGGAGATTGCTGAGCTGAGGAGGAGAGATGCTGAGCTGGAGCAGCTTTCACACACAGAGGATCACATCCATTTCCTCCAGGTAACATCACTGTCTCTCTGCCAATCTGCAGTACAGAAGGGGGTGTGTCTCACATAGAGCTGTCCAATGGAGATGCTCCTGACTTCTCCCAGGAGTGTGTGCAGCTCATTGAGTCTGACTGGATACTCATTCTCTGTCTGTCTGTCTGTCTGTCTGTAGAGCTGTCAGTCTCTGTCTTCCTCTACTGAATGGGGAGATTTACCCAGCATCACCATCAATTCAGATGTCTCTTTTGGGTTTGTGAAGAAATCTGTCTCTGAACTGAAAGAGCAAGTGGAGGACATGTGCAAGGAGAAATTAGCAAAGATCTCTGGACCAGGTAGGTGGAACATATAACACATTTTATGCAGGTTTGTAAAATATATTTAACAACATTTTACAAAATCTATGTGGGTGACTCCACCAATCCATTCTGTAAATCTTGACTGAACCCTGTTTTTTTTTTTTTTTTTAAACCAAATTCTATTTTCTGATGGACACAATGTTAACTTTCTAACATTGACTGGATTTTTCCTTTTTTCACAGAAAAGGCTGTCTACATTTGATATTAAGTCAAATTTTAGTACAGTTTTAATAGTGTATAAGTATCACACATTACCAAATGGTTCAGGGTTTTAGCAGTATCAGAAATGGTGGATGTTCTGATTATTGTGTATGGAACTTGAACATGTACGTACAAGGTTTATGGTTAAATGGAGTTTTTTTTTAGTTTAACTTGTTTCTTTTTTTTAATTTTCCTTCCAAATAATTTTGTTGAAGCTGTTTGCTGTTGAAATTTTTAGGTTTTGTTCAGTTTGCAGCGTTGTTTCTGCTTATTTGCTGAATTGTTTTTGCAGACACACTTCCTTCATATGGTTTACCTGAATTGTTAAAGTAAAGTGCACCTAAAAGTCTCATCCCTCAACAGTGAAAGATGCGCATCTTTTACCAGTTCCCCCTCCCTCCACAGTGAAAGATGTGCATCTTCTACAGGCTCCAGAGCCCAGGACCAGAGCAGAGTTCTTACAATGTGAGTCTGTTTACAGTGCAGAATTCAACCAAGTCTGACGATCTCTTTCAGTGCAGTTTATTTTAAATTAAGTCCTGCAGTGATGTATGTCCCTGTGTGTTTAACCAGAAGTTACAGTTTACTTGCATACAGTATTATACACACAGAATAGTGAACTGGCTAGCATCTCTCCCATTGTAATAAATGGCAATGAATAATAAATGATAGTATTAAACACATTTATTATACACAGACAGTACATAACACTGTTGAAATAGATAGTAGAAAAAAAGGAAATAATAATAGAGTATGAAGAGTATGAAATAAAAGGGTAAAATACACACACACACAAACACACACAGATTCCAAGAAAACGGTAGAATTGTCAAATCTTTATTTTGCAAAATATAAAATTGACTAAACTATTTCAAACCAGAAAATGTATTAAAATGGTATATCCTTAAAACCAAAATGTTAGGAACTAAAAACTGTACATAGTACATAAGTAATAGTTATTTAATGAATATGTTAGAATTGGGTTCAAATGATATCCATTACTCTGAGTTCCTGATTTTGTGTTTCTCCTCCATCAGATTCCTGCCAGCTCACACTGGACCCAAACACAGCGAATCAATACCTCTGTCTGTCTGAGGGAAACAGAGCAGTTACATGTGGGTCCGTGAAACAGCCATATCCTGATCATCCAGAGAGATTTGAGGAGCGGTGGCAGGTGCTGTGCAGAGAGGGTCTGTCTGGACGCTGCTACTGGGAGGCTGAGTGGAGACAGAAAGTGGTTTATATAGCAGTCTCATATAAAGACATCAGCAGGAAAGCAAAGAGTAATGACTGCGTGTTTGGATGCAATGAAAAGTCCTGGAGGTTACGCTGCTGTGCCTCAGAGTACTCTTTCTGGCACAATAGGAAGAGCACTGAAATCCCCGCCCCCTCCTCCTCCAGAATAGGAGTGTACCTGGATCACAGGGCCGGAACTCTGTCCTTCTACAGCGTCTCCGACAAAATGACCCTCCTCCACAGAGTCCAGACCACATTCACTCAGCCCCTCTATCCTGGGTTATGGCTTGATACAGGATCAACTGTAAAACTGTGTCCTCTGGAATGAGACATGAATACTGTAAGAGAATGGAAGGGGGGAAGCCTTTAAACTTAAATAAGAAACATGATGTTTGAACCTGAAATTCTGGTAAATTATGTGCTCTAATCTTGAAAAAGATTGTAAATATGAGGTATAATTTCTCTATAATTAGTTAAATTGGAACAAATTCCAAATTGTGACAACAAACTAATGACAAATATTGAACATTTAATGAATGTACTTTTGTTTAAATAACATAAGGCATGAGAGATTGTGCTGGAGAGAGGTATTGATTGGATGTATTCATGTGTGTTTAAAAAATAAATATGACCACTATCATCATAATCATCGTCATCATCATTTTTTAATAATTTCAACTATTAAAAGTCCAGGATCCTCCAATGTATCACGAAATGACCAGCTGGCATTTCCAGCATTAGGTATTATTACATTTATCAGTGTTGCCAGTATACTGTGGTTTTACTGCAGGGCTGGGTCGCTGGGATGACTATCAACTCTTTTAGCTGCTGCTCCTTCCAGACTCCATGATTACATTGATGCATGTCAGCTACCTGGGCAAGTTCAGAACTGATTTGGCGCCCCCTGCAGAGCCTGCAGTGAACAGCACTAAAACACTGGAGGAAGTAAGTAACCTTAACTGGATTCGGGATGAGAACTGACTGCTGCACCTGAAGAAAAAAAAAAAAAAAAAGACAGAAGTTTTGGAGAAGACCAAAAAAAGAAAAAAAGATACACCCAGAATCCCACCCTACCCTTTATCATAAGGGTTCCCTGATCTCCTGAAACATGTTCTGCACAGCCCATGGGACACACAGGTGTACAGAGACTCACTCTCACAGGTGTGGGAGGAAACAGAGCTGCTCAGAATGCCAATGCAGACGACTCCTCCACCTTAAAGGCACCTTGTGAAAGCCGTGCTGACATCAGGAGCTCCTGCGGAGGCAGGGGGCGGGCCGGGGGCGCGGGGGGGGGGTGTGGGAGGTGAAGGAGGGCGGGGCCAGATGGCTGGAGCACAATGCAGTAGCAGTGAGGAATTCGGTAAGGAAGCACACAGGAATCACAGTGTACCAGCGACTCTCAGCTGCAAAATTTGTTATTGTGAACAGTATTTGTAATGACACAAGCATTGTGTGCTTGTTCAGTAACTATATAGACCTAAATATACCTCTGTTCATCCCAGCTAATGTACACTCTACCCTTCTTCTTCTTAGTACTATGAGTAGTAGTAGCAGTAGAAGTAGCAGTAGTAGTATTAATGCCACAAGCATTGTGTACTTTTTAAATAATTGTGTGTACCGCTGTTCATCCCAGTAATATACACTGTTGCTTAATTTTTGCAAATTGTCCGTTGATACGGCTCTGTTTAGCTGCAGTCAGTGAATGTACAATGTGATACTGCACAACTGTCATGTCATGTGAGAGATTCAACCTGCCCGCCCTTCCTGGCACAAATCCAGTGCCAACTATAGGTCTCTGTTTTCAAGTTCTCTACCTGAGGAATGGGGGATGCATTTCAAAGACCTAATGCTGTGAAAACTGAAAATCATAAGACATATGAATAACATACATGTAGAATACCACTGGTAGAATCATCTTTTGAATGAAATATTAAATTGCTGTCCTAACTCACTATGCTGACTCTAAATCACATGGTCCTCAAAGAGAAACAGGTTCCAAACTGCCCCAGCCTGCTTACCAGTCTGGTTTCTTTCAGTCTCTTCACCTAATCACACCCTTGATTATTTGGCTGCACCCTTCACTGTTGAATTTAAACTCCATGAAAGTGAAGGAAGGCATTTTATAAATGTAAATGTGACAGATTATCACTATAATTTAGATGTTATTGTTTTTACGAACAACATATTAAGAGCGAGCATAATTCTCAGGAGGACAAAGCAGGTATTCAGGTGCAGCTAAACGTCACTGGCAAACACACAGTTTTGAAGCACATATCACTTAAAGTAAAAATGATGTGAAATAGTTATAACATATAAAATATTACACAAACCTACAGTACTGCAGAGTGATAGATTTAACTCCACTCTATGCTCAGGCTGCTGTTTTCAGCCTGGCCTCAGTCCAAAACCACACCTCCTGTATGTACAGGTAGAACCAGAAATGTCTGCCTCTATGTCACACACACCCATTTCTAGTAAAATGAAATTTATTTCCATCTCTCTAGTTCTCTCTCAGACTGTATGTGCAGTAAAATGGCAGCCCCTGGAGATCTACTGGATCGGGAGCAGTTCAGCTGTTCCATCTGTCTGGATCTGCTGAAGGATCCGGTGACTATTCCCTGTGGACACAGTTACTGTATGGACTGTATTACGGGCTGCTGGGATCAAGATGATGAAACTGGTGTCTACAGCTGTCCCCAGTGCAGAGAGACCTTCACCCCAAGGCCTGTTCTGGGCAGAAACACCATACTGTCTGCTATGGTGGAGAAACTGAAGAAGACAGGACTCCAAGCTGCTCCTCCTGCTCACAGCTACGCTGGACCTGGAGATGTGGCGTGTGATGTCTGCACTGGGAGAAAGCGCAAAGCTGCCAAGTCCTGTCTGGAGTGCTTGCTGTCTTACTGTGAAACTCATCTCCAGGTTCACAATGAGATAAATCCAGGAAAAAAACACAAACTTATACAAGCCACCTCACAACTACAGGATAAGATCTGCTCTCATCATGACAAACTTCTCGAGGTTTACTGTCGCACTGATCAGCAGGTTATCTGTCTGCTGTGTGCGATGGATGAACACAGAGGCCATGATACAGTCTCAGCTGCAACAGAAAGGACTGAGAAACAGGTAGGAGCAACATCATTGCTATAACTGTGGGAATAGTCTGAACTGTGAACAATGCACAGCGTTGAACTTTCTTAAGCTAATAGGGCTGTTGTTTCATGAAAGAATTTCTACAACTGTTATTATAATACTCCACTGTGTATTCTAATTTTAGCACAAAACATGATTTAATAATGTAATGTAATGACCACATGAAAATGAAAATTAGTGAATATATATAATAAATATATCAGGAAGAGCAGGAAGTGAACACAATCCAGCTCTCTGTGTGCTGCTCTGTTCACACCCTTCACCCCCCTCTCACTCCCTGAATGGGAATCAGCACAACTGGAGCAGCCGGTTCACACACACTGTGGAGAGCTGTTCCCTCTGCAAAGGATGTGTTACATCAAGCCGATTAATAGAAACTGGACAGACTGCAGGATAATCAGGATGAATCATTATTTCAATATCAATCATTCAGAAAAATTATATCTACCCAAACAGTGAGCACGGGTGAATACACTGAGTCTGTGTTAGAGCAAAATGAATACTCTGGATTATAGGGCTGATGTCTCAACTGTCAAGAGTGTGATTGTTATGCTGACATTTACTTCCCAGCAAATATACACACATTAAATGTAAACACCACTGGTGAAACATAAGTGCTTAGCATGTCCAAGTAGTTCAGGGATGGTTAAAGAGATCTCATGATCTTACATGAAGAAGCATGGAAATCTCCTGGTTGCTAAACCTATCACATTAACTGGTAAGGATCTACTCTTATGCTGGTCAGGGTCTTACTCCAATAGAAAGCAAGTTTGTTCCTACATACTAATCTGCATATGCCACACAGTTATAGTACATGTTACATAACATATTCTTATTGGCAGATGTGAACTGTATTATGGGAAATGTTGTTTGCCCACAGAAGGAGGTGGGGGCAACACAGAGGAAATTCCAGCAGAGAATCCAGGAGAGAGAGAAGGAGCTGCAGGATCTGAGACAGGCTGTGGAGTCACTCACGGTGGGTACTGAGCAGAGGAGAAGACAACAGCTGGCTGCTGGAAGAGCCATTTCAGAGCTCAGTCAGGGCTCTCCTCCAGTCAGCCAGTGAGGAGCCCAGTGTTGGGCCACTTTCCAGTCTGTTGGGGATCAATCCCACTGAGCCACAATGTGGGGAACAGAGTGTCTGGGGGGCCAGTAAGAGCTGAGTGAAAGGCCTTGATAAAATGTACAGCCCTCTTCTCTCTGTGTCTCCTAACAGCGCTCTGCACAGGCAGCAGTGAAGGACAGTGAGAGGATCTTTACTGAGCTGATCTACTCCATTAAGAGAAGGCGCTCTGAGACAAGAGAGCTGATCAGAGATCAGCAGAACGTTATAGTGAGTCAGGCTGAAGGAATCATGGAGCGACTGGAGAAGGAGATTGCTGAGCTGAGGAGGAGAGATGCTGAGCTGGAGCAGCTTTCACACACAGAGGATCACATCCATTTCCTCCAGGTAACATCACTGTCTCTCTGCCAATCTGCAGTACAGAAGGGGTGTGTCTCACACAGAGCTGTCCAATGGAGATGCTCCTGACTGCTTCCAGGAATGTGTGCAGCTCAATGAGTCTAATTTGGTACTTTTTCTCTCTATTTGTCTGTCTGCAGAGCTGTCAGTCTCTGTCCTCGTCAGCTGAATGTGGAGATTTCCCCAGCATCACCATCAATCCACATGTCTCTTTTCGGTTTGTGAAGAAATCTGTCTTTGAATTGAAACAGCAAGTGGAGGATATCTGCAAGGATGAATTAGCAACAATGTCAGGAACAGGTAGATGGATTATATATCTCAGTATATGTATCTTGGTGAAATATTTCATAACATTTTACAATTCGTATGCAGGTGGCTCCCAAAATTGATTCCTTGAAATTGATTTGTAACATGGATTATTTTAATCAAAATTTGTTTTCCAATAGACACAATGTTGAATTGTGAATGGTGGGTATTTGATAAGTGCGTACGTGAGGTGCATGATTTTATTTCTATATTGTCACTCCTTTACAAATGGTTTTGTTGACAGTGTTTGCCCATGAGACAAAGATTTTGTTCAGTTTAAAATGTTGTTTCTGCTTATTTACTGAGATATTTTTACAGACAAACTTTCATCATTTGTTTTAACTGAATTGTTGAAGTAAATTTGACCTAAAAGTCTTCCTTCTCCCCTCCCTCAACAGTGAAAGATGTGCATCTTCTAGCAGTTCCCGGTTCCTCAACAGTGAAAGACGTGCATCGTCAACAGGCTCCAGAGCCCAGCAGCAGAGCAGAGTTCTTACAATGTGAGTCTGTTTACAGTGCAGAATTCAACCAAGTCTGACAACCTCTCTCAGCCCAGTGTAGATTAAATTAAGACCTGCAGTGAATTATGTCCCAGTGTGTTCAATCAAAAGTTACAGTTTTCTCACAAACAGCATTACAATGGTGAGAAATTGTTTCAGCAAAATGCACACAGAGTAGTGTAGTCCATGGTGTCCTTCTCATTCTAATAAATAGGAATGCATAATAAACAAAAGTAAGAAACACATTTATTATACACTGACAGTGTATAATAAAGTTGAAATTGATACTGTTGTGCATAGCAACACAACATGAAAAGTATGAAGTGAAAAGGCAAAATATACAAGAGCATTCACACATGCGCGCACACACACACACACACACACACACACACACACACACATATACATAGTTGAATAATTTTAAACTGGAAAATATATTTAAATGCTACAACTTTAATACCAAAATGTTAGGAACTAAAAACTGTACATCACGTGATAAAGTAATCATTATTTCATCAATATGTTATAATTGGGTTCAAATTATATTCATTAATCTGAGTTCCTGCTTTTGTGCTTCTCCTCCATCAGATTCCTGCCAGCTCACACTGGACCCAAACACAGCACATAGATGCCTCCGTCTGTCTGAGGGGAACAGAGTGGTGACATGTGGGTCCGTGAAACAGTCGTATCCTGATCATCCAGAGAGATTTGACCACTTGGGTCAAGTGCTGTGCAGAGAGGGTCTGTCTGGACGCTGCTACTGGGAGGCTGAGTGGAGAGGGGATAAGGTTGTTTGCATAGCAGTCTCATATAAAGACATCGGAAGGAAAAATTTCAGTAATAACTGCATGTTAGGACACAATAAAAAGTCCTGGAGTTTGAGCTGCTCTGCTTCCGAGTACTCTTTCTGGTATAATAAGAAGAGCACTGTAATCCTTGTCCCCTCCTCCTCCAGAATAGGAGTTTACCTGGATCGCAGGGCAGGAATTCTGTCTTTCTACAGCGTCTCTGACACAATGACCCTCCTCCACAGAGAACAGACCACATTCACTCAGCCCCTCTATCCTGGGTTTTGGGTTCATCGTGGATCAGCTGTAAAATTGTGTCCTCTGGAATGAGACAAATATGTTGTAATAGCTAAACTCATATGAAAGGGGGAATCCTTTAAGATGAATTAATAAATATGACAACTAAGTCTGAAGTAAATTACGTGGTCTAGCATTGTACATGTGTGTAAATATGAAGTATCATGTCCATAAGGTGATTTAAGTTACAATAAATTACAAATGAGAAAACGACACTCCAATGTGATGAAAAATCTGTAACATTTAATGTCTTTAATTTCATTTCAAGAACATAAGGTTGGAATGATTGTATTATTTTGTTTGTCATTACTGTCATTATCATCTTCATCATCATCATTGTCATCATCACCATCATAAGTCTTTGACATTTGAATCTGAAATTATCTTAAATTATGTTTTCCAGCATTATATGTTTGTAAAAATTAAGTATCATGTCCATAAAGTTGATGAAATTACAATGAATTACAAATGAAAAAACTACACTATTGTGATGACAAATCTGTAACATTTATGTCTTTAATTTCATTTCAAGTATTTGAGGTAGGAATGATTGTGTTTAAGACAGAGAGAATAAAAATTATTGTTACTATCATCATCGTTATCATCATCATCATCATCATTTCTCTTCATTCATTTATACCTTTAAAAGTCCACAATCTTTCATTATATTTGTAAATGGTCGGTTGTCATTTCCAGCATTATATCTGAACACATGTATCAGTGATCCCAGTATAATGCTGTTTTACTGCAGGGCTATGTGTCAGGAATCACAGTAAACTCTTTTACCTGCTGCTCTCCCTCAGATTCTGTATCTAAGTTTACACACGTCAGTTACCTGACGCCCCCTACAGAGTGTACAGTGAACAGCACTGAAACACTGGTAGAAATGGGGGGGGGCTCGGGGCTAAATGGCTGAAGGCTGATGCAGCATCAGTGAGGAATTCACTGATGAAGCACAAGTGAATGACAATGACATTCAGCTGCCTTCTCCACAGAAAGGAGAAACAGACACTCAGTGTGCTTCATCTGACTGTAAAACATGTTAATAATATTTTAAACATTATAAAAATTTTCATCAAACACTCTTTATGTACTTTTTGAACAATTTGATGTACCTGTATTAATCTCATATTACACATCTGGAATGCTATGTATGCTTCAGTAATACAACTGGGTTTAACTACATTGAGGGTAAGTATCTTCCTCTACTGCAAAACCTCCATGTACTGTGGGGGATGAAAACCCTAAAATCTTCCATACACAAATCCCGTACCAGTTATATGTCTCTGTTGTCATTGTCTCCACCTGAGTAAAGGGGAAATGCATTTCAAGGATATAATGCTTCTGAGAGACTTGCAAATACATGAGAATTACAAGTAAAAATATGCTGAATATCTATGGTGGTATCTTCTTTGGATGAAATGTTAAACTGAGATCCTCACTCTCTGGGGTCATTAAAGACCGTATAGCCCTTATTGCAGTGAGATTGGGAATCCTGTGTAGAGTAAATGGGCCCAGGCCATGAGGGGGGGAGACTGTGGCCTGCATGACCACTCACCCTCATCGGGCCTCAGAACAGCAGGGTGCCACCTGAGAAAGACCTTTGTTTTGCATTGTGTTTAATTTAAGAGAGCACAGACATCCTGCTGCCCAGACATCCACATGCAGCACTTAATGCCTCTGCTGTGCCTGGCAATTCAAAGAGGAACTCCAGCTGTGGTCACCCAGAGGTAACCGGAGAAGTCTCACGACATTCATCACACAACATTTACCTGGGCCTCCATCGTCCAATCAGAACGTGTGGCGCTTAGAGGCACGAGTTTCTGACCAGTGACTGAACAAGGAGTCCATATGGAGTTCTTATGCTTTGATATGGTGCTGTATAAAAATAGAACAACAGAGGAACAATAGAATATTCTTGCTAACTCCATGTTCTCAGCACTGAAATAGGAAAAGGGACTTTCCATGTCTCAAGGAGGTATGGATGAATTTCAATGCACTAATGCTTGTGTCAGAATTGTGAACCAAGACATATAGCTAAAAACTACTGTAAGCTGAAAGTGTTACATAAAATCAGACTTTACAGAGTGAGTAACATATGTATACAGCAGTGCTGCAACGTAAGTTGTACATGTTCATATAGCAGTACTACAGAGTGAGGGATTGTGGGAGATATTTATACAGCAGGACTACAGAGTGAGGGATTGTGGGAGATATTTATACAGCAGTACTACAGAGTGAGGGATTGTGGGAGATATTTATACAGCAGCACTACAGAGTGAGGGATTGTGGGAGAAATATGACCATTAAAATCCACTCTCTGCTCAGCCTGCTCTCCTCAGCCTGGCTTCAGTCCAAAACCACACCTCCTGCCGCTCTGAACCAGGAAATCCCTCTCTCTCACGCACACGCATCATTCTAGAGAAACGAAACTTATCTCTGTACTTCTGACTCTGTTAGTCTGAGCAGTAAAATGGCAGCAGCTGGAGATCTACTGGATCGGGAGCAGTTCAGCTGTTCAATCTGTCTGGATCTACTGAAGGATCCGGTGGCTATTCCCTGTGGGCACAGTTACTGTATGGACTGCATTAAGGGCTGCTGGGATCAGGATGATCGTACTGGTGTTTACCGCTGTCCCCAGTGCAGAGAAACCTTCACCTCAAGGCCTGTTTTAAGAAGAAACACAATGCTGGCTGAAGTGGTGGAGAAACTGAAGAAGATGGGACTCCAAGCTGCTCCTCCTGCTCACTGTTATGCTGGACCTGGAGACGTGGCATGTGATGTCTGCACTGGGAGAAAGTGCAAAGCTGTCAAGTCCTGTCTGGAGTGCTTGGCCTCTTACTGTGAAACTGATCTAGTCCTTCATGATAAACTCAATCGAGGAAAGTCTCACAAACTTACTGAGGCCACAGAAAAACTGCAGGAGAAGATCTGCTCTCAACATCACAAACTGCTAGAGATTTACTGCCGCACTGATCAGCAGTGTATCTGTTACCTGTGTACGATGGATGAACACAGAGGCCATGATACAGTCTCATCTGCAGCAGAGAGGACTGAGAAACAGGTACGACCAGGAACTCTTGTTACAACTGTGGGACTGTTAGAATATGTAATTATATAGAGCTTCCATTCATTACATGTATAGTCAGCCCACTAAAGCGGCTTTTTAACATAATTCCATTCCATTGCCTTTGTATGCTGCTAATGTTTCTACAGCTGAATTATGTGCACAGCATTCCAGCATCCTTCCTCTGTACATGCAATCATTTTTACACCAGTATACTCTCCTTTAACAATAAAGGTTTTATGGTATAATTTCAACAGATCACAATGTACATTGATATCTGCAGTTCAATTTCTTCTCAGTAAAACTCAGTCATGGCCCTGTGACAAAGAGAAGAATTGAATAAGGCAGAAACTTTTCAGCAAGATATATCAGTAAGAGCAGGAAGTGAACAGTAGCCAGCTCTCTGTGTGCAGCTCTGTTCACATCCTTCACCCCCCTTTCTCTCCCTGAATGGGAATCAGCACAACTGGACCAGCCAATTCACACGCACTGTGTAGAAGCTGTTCCCTCTGCAAAGGCTCTGCTACATCAGACCGATTAATGAGAACTGGACAGACTGCAGGATTATAAAGATAAATTATTATTTCAACTATTCATTCAGACATGTTACATCTATCCAAACAGTAAGCATGGGTGAATCCACTGAGTCTGTGTAAGAGCAGAATGAATACACCAAAGAAATATGGCTGGAGTCTCAGCTGTCAAGAGTGTTATCAGGGGCGTCATGGAAACCAACTTGATGGGTGGCACCATTTTCAGACATGTTCAAAACCACACGCAAGACATAAAAAATACACATACACATATATTAATGTTGTTGAAACTTTACGTAACTATTGTACATTCGTACATGCCTGGCAAATGACAACCACTGCTACTCATCTTCTATCAGCTGATGCCCAAATAATATAAAATTGTCACTGACAGATGATGGTCATACATTCAACAATAGCAACAAGTGGGTAACTACAGTCAAATTCTGTATGTGTCCTGTGGAAAATTACTACACAGGCTACTATTTCCATGAGATTGGAAAAAAGAACAAGGCACACACAACATTTCCACAAAAAAAGTAGATACCGAACCATGTAACTATTATGCAGCAAGCATGAAATGAAGTAAGGAAGTTTGGCAGTGTAACATTTAGCTAGCTAGGTAACGTCAGCCAGAAAATAGTTTGCTAGTTGTGTTCAAAATACGTGACATGGAGATGGAAAAGGCTGTGTTGTGTTGGTGGCTAGCTAGCAAGCACTGACGGACAGTGTAATTGGTACAGGCAAAACTACAAACTGACAAACAAGCTGTAGCTGGTCTGCCATTGAGACCTTGCTGGCTAACGTTAGCTAGCTAACAATAACATAAGTTGATAACGTAGCTTCACAGTATGTCTGTGTTAGCATATTGATTAAATAGCTAGCCAAGTAGACATGTGCGTGATATATTTTGACAGTTTTAGGCTACTGCAGCATATATCTGTAGGACAACACAGGAACAATTCAGTTGCCTTCTTATTCTTGCAGTAGCACATTTGCTTGGCTAGCAATTGTCAACAGCCGAAGAGCTAAACTTGTTTACTGCCACTGTGACGTGAGATGAACTCGTGGATGATGGGGAGTTATCGGTAGAAGACGGGAAGGATGAGGGGTGGGGGATTAAGAGGTGCAATCTGGCGGAGGAAGCTCGCTCATTTCGGATAAACCTAGGCCAGGTTACCCTGACTGCAGTCTTAACGATGTAGGCAGGTTATTGATTGATTGAATAATTATTAATACATTTTTACAAAATATTGGGTAGGCACGTGCCCACCTAAATTGATAGGCAGATGAGTGTTATTGTTCTGCTGACATTTACTTCCCAGCAAATATGCACACATTAAACATACACACCATTGGTAAAACTTAAGTACCTAGCATCTCCAATTAGTTCAGGTATTGTGGTGGAAAATTAGTTATGAGTATTGCCACTTTCACCCCACCAGAGAAAAGCGGAGCTTGACGTGGTACCATTAAGCTTGTTACTTGGTGGAGATAATTGGGCAATATCAATATTGTGTTTGATTTTAACCACAGTTTATAGGTTAAGTTGGTTATTTACTCTGTTTCTGCTACTTATAAGCACTGTCATTGCCCGGGGTTATCTTAGTTCATAAAACACGGCTTTAGGGTTACTTTAGGAGAGGAAAATAAGGAGTTGGTACCACTAAAGGATGACCCTGGTAAATTGGCCAGGTGCCTAAGGTTTAAAAAATTGTAACAGGTGCGGCCTGGAGATAATGGGAAACTCTAGACTGCTTTTGAAGGTTAAGATAGAGATATGTAGAGTGGCTTGGAAACAATGGGGAACTCCAGACTGCTTTCAAAAATTAAAATAAATGAAAATGTGTAGAAAGGGTGAAGATAATGGTGTATTGGAAAAGCATGCTAGAAAACAAGGTGAGAAGGCGGAACATCACAAGCGGGAGCCTAATCTAAGCTCCTCAAAAGGAGGGGCTAAGGTAAAAGCATAAAAGAAGGATGCATTTGGGGGACTCTTCAGACTGTTTTGGGAATTTGACTGATGACACTACTGCTCCGTGGACCAGCCCGGTTTACTGTATGTGATTTGCAACATATACAATAAACCACCGTTTCCCAAACCTCTCCTGGAGTACCCCTTGTCCTGCATTTTTAGATCTCTCCCTGATCCAAACAGATGATTCAAATGATCCGTTTGTTATTAAGCAGCTTCAGGAGTTCATAACGAGTTGATCATTTGAATCAGGTGTGTTGGAGCAGGGAGAATTCTAAAACATGCAGGACAAGGGGTACTCCAGGAGAGGTTTGGGAAATGCTGCAATAAACCAATTGCATCAGAATCATCTGAGTCGGATTATCTTTGTGCTAATTTTGGTGAAGTCTCTTAATTGGAATTACAAGTTGTACAAGTGTAGAGAGAGCCGCCAGTCTATTCAGCCCAGACTGGAAGGGGTTTTACAACCACAGTATGGTTGAAGAGAGCTCAGTATCTTACATGAAGAAATGTGGAAATCTCCTGGTTACTGCTAATAAACACATTGACTGGTTAAGATCTGACTTTTATGCTGGTCAGGGTCTTGCTCAAATAGAAATCAATTTTCTTCCTACATGCTGATCTGCATATGGCACATAGTTTACATATTGCATAACATATTCTTATTGGCAGATGTGACATATATTATGGGAAATGGTGTTTTCCTACAGAAGGAGCTGGGGGAGACACAGAGGAAATTCCAGAAGAAAATCCAAGAGAGAGAGAAGGAGCTGCAGGTTCTGAGACAGGCTGTGGAGTTACTCAAGGTGGGTACTGACCAGAGGAGAAGACAACAGCTGGCTGCTGAAAGAGCCATTTCAGAGCTCAGTCAGGGCTCTCCTCCAGTCAGCCAGTAAGGAGGCCAGTGCTGGGCAACTTTCCAGCCCTGTGAGCTTCAATCCCACTGAGCCACACTGTGGGGAACAGGCTATTTTGGGTCCCAGTAAGAGCTGAGTGAAAGGCCTAGTTAAAATGTACAGCCCTCCTCTCTCTGTGTCTCCTAACAGCGCTCTGCACAGGCAGCAGTGGAGGACAGCGAGAGGATCTTTACTGAGCTGATCCGCTCCATTGAGAGAAGGCGCTCTGAGGTGAAAGAGTTGATCAGAGATCAGGAGAAGGCTGCAGTCGGTCGGGCTGAAGGAGTCATAAAGCGACTGGAGCAGGAGATTGCTGAGCTGAGGAGGAGAGACACTGAGATGGAGCAGCTTTCACACACAGAGGATCACATCCATTTCCTGCAGGTAACATCACTGTCTCTCTGCCAATCTGCAGTACAGAATGTGGTGTGTCTCACACAGAGCTGTCCAATGGAGCTGCACCTGACTTCTCCCAGGATTGTGTGTGGCTCACTGGGTACTTATTCTTTCTGTCTGTCTCATGGTATCTGAATTCTTGCTATGGTTCTGTCTGTCTGTCTGTAGAACTGTAAGCCTCTCTGTGTCCCTGCTGAATGTGGAGGCTTACCCAGCATCACTATGTATCCAGATGTCTCCTTTGGGTTTGTGAAGAAATCTGTCTCTGAACTGAGAGAGCAACTGGAGAACATCTGCAAGGAGAAGTTAGCACAGATCTCTGGACCAGGTAGGTGGGACATAAGTTTGGTTGGTGAAATATTTCAAAATATTTTACAATTCGTATGCAGGTGGCTCCGCCAATTCATTCTGTAAAACATTACTGAATCCTGGGTTTTTGGAAACCAAATTCTATTTTTCATTGGACACTGTTCCTACTTCCTAACATTGGCCAGATTTCCTTTCTTTTTTCACAGAGAAGGCTGTCTACATGTGATATTAAGTCAAATTTTACGACAATATTAATCCTGGATAATTATCACACATTATCAAATGGTTGGGAGTTTTAGCAGTATCAGAAATGTTGGATGTGATAGCTTTGACATCTGTGGACAAGGTTTATGGTTACATTGTAAGGGATGGAGTTTGTTTTAGTTTAACTTGTTTCTGTTACTTATTTTGCACTTTCCTTACAAATAATTTTGTTGATGCTGTTTGCTGTTGAGATGTTTAGATTTTGTTCAGTTTGTAATGTTGTTTCTGCTTATTTGCTGAAATTATTTTAGACACACTTCCCTCATTTGGTTTACCTGAACTGTTAAAGTAAAGTTGACCTAAACGTCTTCCTCCCCCCTCTTTCCACAGTGAAGAATGTGCATCTTCTACGAGTTCCCCCTCTCTTCACAATACCTTTTAAACTACATTTTTTAATGGTGAAAGATGTCCATTGTCGACAGGCTCCAGAGCCCAGAACCAGAGCAGAGTTCTTACAATGTGAGTCTGTTTACAGTGCAGAAATTAGCCAAGTCTGACGATCTCTTTCAGTGCAGTTTAATGTAAATTAAGTCCTGCAGTGATGTATGTCCCTGTGTGTTTAACCAGAAGTTACAGTTTACTTGCATACAGTATTATACACACAGAATAGTGTAGTGCCTGGCATCTCTCCCACTGTAATAAATGGCCATGAATAATAAATGATAGTATTAAACGCATTTTTTATACGCAGACAGTATATAACTATGTTGAACTAAATAGTAGGAAAAAGGAAATAATAATATAGTATGAAGAGTATGAAGTAAAAGTGTAAAACACACACACACACACACACACACACACACACACACACACACAGAGTCCAAGGAAATGGTAGAATTTTCAAATCTTTATTTTGCAAAGTATAAACCTGACTAAACTATTTTAAACCAGAAAATATATGAAAATGGTACATCCTTAAAACCAAAATGTTAGGAACTAAAAACTGTACATAGTACAAAAGTAATAGTTACTTCATGAATATGTTATAATTGGGTTCAAATTATATTCATTACTCTGAATTCCTCCTTTTGTTTTTCTCCTCCATCAGATTTCTGCCAGCTCACACTGGACCCAAACACAGCGAATCAATACCTCCGTCTGTCTGAGAGGAACAGAGCGGTGACATGTGGTACTGAGTATCAGCCATATCCTCATCATTCAGAGAGATTTGACTATTTTTACCAAGTGCTGTGCAGAGAGGGTCTGTCTGGACGCTGTTACTGGGAGGCTGAGTGGAGACATGATGTGGTTTATATAGCAGTGTCATATAAAGACATCAGCAGGAAAGGAAAGAGTAATGACTGCAAGCTTGGATACAATGAAAATTCCTGGAGTTTGTATTGCTCTGCTTCAGAGCTCTCTTTCTGGCACAATAATAATCATACTAAAGTCCCTGTGCCCCCCTCCTCCAGAATAGGAGTGTACCTGGATCACAGGGCAGGAGCTCTGTCCTTCTACAGCATCTCTAACACAATGACCCTCCTCCACAGAGTCCAGACCACATTCACTCAGCCCCTCTACCCTGGGTTTTGGCTTGATAATGGATCAACTTTAAAACTCTGTCCTCTGGAATGACAGAGAAATAACACCTGAACTCAGCAAGAATCATTTAAATTCAGAAACATAAAATCTAAATCTAAATTTCTTTTGAATTGTTTGTTCCAGTATTGCCCATGGCTGTAAATGTAAACTATCATTTATAGAATTACCTAAAATTATAACATATTCCAAACTACAACACTTATAACTATTAATATGATAAGTCTTTAACATTTGATATGTTAAATTTCCTCCAGATAATACAAGATAGAAAAAGATGCTGTGGTGCGGAACAACTGACAGAGTTAAACTGTGTGCTTAAAAAAACTGTTATCATTGTTATCATCATCGTCACCATCATTATCTTTCTCTTTGTAATGTGCACTTTTAAGAGGCCATGTTCCTCCAGGATATCTGTAAATGATCAGTTGCTGTTTGTTCCAGCTTTTCTCATTGATCTGGGTTAATGCTGGTCTAAATGCAGGACTGTGTCTCAGGAGTCACAGCTACAGCTGCACAGATTGGCTCCCCAGATTCCATAAAGACATACAGATATATCATATTTCTAATATTTCTGTTTGCTCTAATGAACCCACAGGGCACCTGATATTAGCATGCAGTGGAATCCCTGGGCGTGGCTGCTGGAATTATAACAAGGTGTAACGGACGTTTTTCATATGTTTCAGATCGACCAGACTAAACGGGATCCCTTTTCGTGAATTAAATCCATCTTTCCTCTTTCTCTCAAACTGTAGGTTGAGACCAGCAAGAGATAGGTCACCGCCGATCAAATCTGTACTTGAAATTTCAGGTTGAGTTAATATGTATCTCATCCTATGGTCCGGAGGCCCCCTGTAAAGCCAGGCCTACAGGAATGTGTAGCGCCACGCATGATTGATTACGTTGTTATGATGCTTTGACCTGTAAGTGCTCAGTACTGAGATGAAAATGCAGATGGCGGATTGAGCCGCGCAATAATAAATCAACAGAATAAAGACAGGACTTCTTGCTGACATTTTTTCCTTGTTTGAGTAAATGACGACCCCATGGTCGATCTCTAAGGTGATTTACAACCAGAGCAGGACCACAGAAGTAATGAACATGTAAATACTCTGTCTGTGATTAATGTCTTCATTACAAACAAATGCCTTTGTTTATCGTACTGCTATGTCTTGATAGCAAATTAAGGTTTGATTTGTGTTCTTGTTACTTGGAACAGAGGAGAACCAAAATCCAAAGTCTGCAAAGAGGAGACGAGTGTTTGAAATATTTAAATGTGAAACGTGAAATATGAAGTGGCCAGTGCATGAAGACATATTTCAGCCAAAAGGTTCCTTAAGTTTTCAGAAGTCATTTAGTTTGTACTGCCCTTTTCTCTGTGTACTGTGTGATCGATCACCTCATAACTGAATCTACAGACTCCCAGCTCTTGTCACAAGGTGCACTCAAGAGATGCATTACAATAGCAAAGATCAATGGAAGCATTATAACTTTTGACTACTTTTCAAAAGGTGCCATTCTAATTAGTTCTCCCTTGCTTAAATGTTAATAACCAGGATGGTGGCAGTGTAGCATTATGGTTAAGGAACAGGACCCGTAATCTGCTGGGGTACTGCTGTTGTACCCTTGAGCAAGGTACCTAACCCACAGTTGCCTCAGTAAATATCCAGCTGTATAAATGGATAACATTGTAAAAAAAAAAATAAAAAAATAAAAAAAAAAAAAACAACTGTACAGCATTACAGCATCTGCTAAATGCCTGTAATCTAATGTGGTAAGCCTGAGCCGTTCCAAAGGTTACATGACTATTCATATACTGGATAATATACAGCCAAATAATGTACCAGATTATTTCACTGGATAAGAGCATCTGCTAAATGCCAGTAATGTAATGTAATAAATGAAATTCAGTATCCACAATAATAGCTAGAGACCATTATGACGTTTCCAAAACAGCAGTGTTCCTGAAGCATGGTGATGTTTTACCTTTTTTTTTTTTTTTATCTACATTCAGTCCTCCAGCCAAGCAATGCTTATCAGAACGTTTCAGGTATTCAATTGTTGTTGAATATTATTTGTTAAATATCATTTTTTTATTATTACATTTCAGTGAATAATGTTAGAAGATACTGAAATATCTAATGTTGACTGACATCATTGTATCGCTGTCACTGAACTTGTGTCCATTAGACAACACAACCCAGGGAATGTGTTTGGTTGGCCTTACCGAGCACTCATACATTAAATGTAAACTGGCCATTGACTCTGTGCCTCTACCGTAGGGATTTATTGATTTTTTAATACACCGTGGAAGTGGAAAATTGTTGACCTTAAATCACCCTGTGTGACCATATTTTGTTTTTCTGAGGGTTTCTATTGTCTGTCAGCTCATTACTGCCCGTCTGGCAGGTGCAGATGAGCTGGCAGAGTGCTTGGGTTTCTTATCCTGTAGACAAGTCTCTGACGATTGGACTTTTTGGATTTTGGAATTGGATACTAACTGTATCACTGATCATGTGCATTACTATTTCTTATCCTGCTTTTGAAGCTCCTCCCTCTGTACTGTAGACACGTCTCTATGATGATTGGACTGCTGTAATTGCATCACTGATCACAGGCATTACTATTGGATGATGTTTAATGCTTCCGTTTTGATTGGCTCACAGACATAATTACATGCACTTTTAGACTGCGAGAGGGTTCTCTCCAGTGGCAGACTTCTGCACACTGTGCCTATTGTATGTGGTTTAATGCATTCCAAGTGCACTTGTAATAAATGACTTTGCTGTATTAAACTCCTAAACAGACTGGAATGTGATTTTTCCTGCACAACACAATGTTTGAGTGAATTTGAAACCTCAATCTGAAGCATGATTATGGGAAATCCTAATGGTCATAAATGCAAGCAACCAAGACAACATCCCTTACCATATCATAAAACCCCAGTACTCTTTAGAGCATGCCTTTGGGTGGGTTACGTCAGAGAACCCCTCAAAGATACCTGTTATATTCAGGCCAAAGGTGGTCAGTAAATGGTAGGAGTCATCTTAGCTTTTACTCATTTGCCATTAGCCACATCTCTACTTCAGAGTCAGTGTCCCATAACTGCCCCGCACAGCCAAATACAGCGACACCCACTGCACAGAAACTTCAGAAATATTCAGGTACAATTACTTAACTACAATAACTTTGCCATTTTTTCCTCATTCTCAAAGATTATGCTGTTATGTGGGAGAAGTCATTACTTTCTAAATAACCTTCTTGTTAAAGTTTTGCCATGTCATATTATCTTCAGAGTACATAAAATTATGTAGTTGAAAATGGTTATGATTTTGAATGGCACCAGTCATTGGAGTGCGTGGTGCAACAGAAATAGGGTCCCACTGGAAACATGGAATGTCAGTTCCTTATATGAGAGTCACTAAGCAAAACAGCAATGACCAACAACTCCAGCTTCCGGTTTCTGCACCTTCCAGAAATGTCCTTTTTATTAAACCAGCAAAGTGTGACAATAACCTTCACTGCCATCTCTTACAAGTGTATTATTCTTCCAGACAGACTGTCTGTATAGCATGGACGGGGTATTATTCATTTGCTCATAGCAGCCTCCTTTTTGTTTTTATTCCCACAGAGATGTGTGACATTGAAAAGGCCTGTGGGACAGAGTTTATTTAAAGCTTCGATTTCTGAGGAAAATAAATCAACAGCATAGTAGCCTGTGCAGACAACAAATCACAAACTGTAAGAGTAGCTTCCCATACCCCCCAACTGTAGGCATGGGGGTGTCACTGCGTCTTGATATTTCAATATGTAATTTGTCAAAACAATAGGGTTTTAGGTCAACGTAAGTATGTGGACTGATGTGATCAGCGGTGTCTGAAGCCCGAAAGATGACACGGGACAGAAAAGTAGTTATAGGTTGGGAATAACAGCATCAGTTCTGTACGTCATGTACACACGTACACAATGGGATGTACACTGCATTGTTATGCTTGTGTATGTGTGTGAATAACATGTATCAATACACTGATTAACAACGTATTTTCTTTAAATATATTTTACACTATGTTCTCTGCATGCGGTATGCTTTTTGGTATTTGGAATATATTCCCTGGTGTAAGGAAGCTGGCCAACACTTCTTACAAAAATCAGCAGACTTACCAGAAACAAACAATTATTTATTTAATATATTTTTTTTAATCCACAAACAGAGGAACCACTCTGAGCCAGAGGTGAAAACCCTGGCTTCAGAAAGTAAAAGTCCCGCCACATATTTCTTCCACCCATTCACTACACCAGCTGAATTTAATTAGCACAACTCTTCAGCCAGGTAGAGGAGCTAATTAGTGAAATCTCCTTGTTTAGTGAATGGCTACAACAGATACATTTTCTGCAGTCAGCTGCAGAAAAGAAAGAGCTCCTCTCTGCAGCCACACACCTGCATTTAAGGAACACTGATTAGGGCAGGTGTGGCTCCTTAACAAATAGCTGGTTCACGCACAGACAATGACAATAACACATTAAGCAATTAACATGTTTGAAATGACATTGATGAACCAATGTTTGCTGTTGCATTTGAATGGGATGAAAAATGCAGCAGGCTCTTAAACACTGAACATTTTAACAATTAACACAACGAAAAAAAGACACATTACACAGTTTTGGGGACAGGTGAAGGCTTCTCTGTCACAGTTTTTTTTTTTTTCTTATTTGTTCATAAGTTTACCTACACTAACATGACCATTCTTCATTTAATAAATAAATGACAGGACAGTGTCTGTTTTGTAAGGTTGCACCAGAAATAGCCGAGGGAGATTATGAAGAAAGAAAAAAAAAAAAACTGAATGTCCTCCAACAAATTTGTAAACAATGTCTGAGTTTCTGGGACAAAGTGTCATGACAATCAATGAAAAGTGAAGAGCTACAAGGAGATCTCTACTCTTTCTCTCTCTTTCACCCTCTGTGTCTCTCTCTTCCTCCCTCTCTCTCTGTCCCCCTCTCCCTCTCTGTCTGCCTTCTCTTTCTGTCTCTCTCTCTCCCTCACTGTCTCTCTCTCTTGCCACCCCCCCCCCCCTCGTGGAACAGAGGTATGGGACACAAACATTTCCCTTATCCTGTTGTGATGGATGGCACTGGGATGTCAGGTGGGTGCCCTGTCCCAATGCCAGAGACAAATCCTTCGGGCCATGGGGACGCTGTGACTCAAATCACCATCCAGGTGAGACCGCCATCCTCTGGCTGCCTCCATGAGAAAAAATAACAATGATAATAACACTTTAATGATACGTTCCACCTTACAGCTACAAACTAATGGAGAATACAGCAGCTACAGAGTCTGGCACATGGCAGTCTTTGCCCCAAAGCCTGAACCTCTAGAAGCGTTTGAATTAAAGCTCAGAAGCTTTCCTCTCCTCAGGGCCGAAAGTTCCAGCTTGCCTCGCCTGTGTTAGTTTCTATTTTCTAAGCAATGAGACAGAATGACTCACGTGTTCCTTTACAACCTTCGATAATGTGAGTTCAATCAGACTCCTGGCGTTTATTGCACATGGTTTAAATGTTTTAAATGTAAATGGCTCTGAATAGCTCTGCTTCTTGTGAGTTGTGGATGTGTGCACAGTGCTCCCTGCTGACATGTGTTTCAGCTGAACTTCAGTGACCCGTTTTTTTTTTTTTTTTTGTTGCTTTGAGTAATGCATTTAATCGGTTTGCTTTTCCTGCTGATGGTTTGTTTGATATCAAGTTTTCAGCGGGAAAGGAATGAGTAATAAATGAAAAGAGTCAGAACACAGAAATTGACTGAATAAAGGTCCTACTTTCATAAGCCAGGATATATCCCCTGGGGGACTGCATCCATCCCAGAATGCACCTGTGATTATGCTTTTCCAGACCAGGTGAAGGCCAGGGGAACTTATTGGCCATTTGCTCTACTCTGAGTTCAGCTTCAGGGCTTCTGCACAGTATGTCAGTACAGGATGTCTCAAGGGTTAATATTGATACAGAGAAAACAGATAAACGTTCTACAACAAGGCATTACATACAAACATACACACACACACACACACACACACGCACGCACACACACACACACACACTTACAATTACATTTACATTTATTCATTTGGCAGCCACTTTTATCCAAAGTGACTTCTAAGTAAAGCAGATGAAAACACAAGCAAAGGAGTCAAAAGATACACACACAGACACACACACACACACACACACAAGCATACAATCAGGACCCATGTGTGCATGACAGAGTGTAAAAGAGGGAGAGAGGGAGCACAAGAGGGAGAGGCAGAACTGTTGTTTCTTAATTTAAGCATTGATCCATCAGCAGTTTAAATGCACACGTTCACACACTCCTCTGTGTGTGTGTGTGTGTGTGTGTGTGTGTGTGTGTGTGTGTATGCAAGCGTGAGTTATGCCTCCTCCCATGAGTCATGCATTCTAAAAGCATTGTTATCGCATCCATTATCCAAACCCAAGCAATTACACTTCCTGCATATGTTACCATATTAATGATAATGTGATTTATGTTTGTGTTTGCACATAACAGGCAGGTTTCCAATCAGCAGGTATCTTACTTGCACGATGTTCAGTATAACATAAATATAAAATGTATGATCACGGCTGCCTGTTTGGCATAATAATGGTAATAATTAAAATGTGCCGAAAGCGGTCCTTTCTGTTTGAGTTTGTTGTCCTCTCTGAGTGATGGAGCACCTTGTTTTCATCTGAGTAGGCGTGATTTGTGTTATTATTTCCTATTTCTCCAGGACCAACTTCACTTTCAGGTCATTTAAAAAAGGACCTCTACATAGAGTGAAAGAGGGAGATATATATGTGTGTATATAAACTGGTTATATATAAAATTTTAATTCAAACAGATAGTATAGTTGAGAACAGGATCTTATTCCCAGTGAGGAAACATAACTAAAATGGAATAAGAATTTTCAAATTCTCACATATTTGGTGCATGAAGCATTTTTGTATAAACATGTAATGTGGAGTTATAAACAGGTCCACATGTCAGTTTGAAAATAACTTTACCGTTTAAAAAATATTATGCCATTTAAAAAAGTAGTACAAAATTGTGAGCAATTTTTCTTTCTATTTTTTTCCTTTCTAAAATAACACTAGAAACTAATGGGTAAATAGTCCAGCCACAAAGGGGAAGAAACAGTTTGATTATATTGATATGTATGCAATCTAATTTGGACACTGTTGACTCATCATGATGATGGAGGCTTAAACCACAATACCATCTTTCTGGCAGCTGTTGACCATTACAGTACAGTAAAACTTCACTTACCCACTTCTGCATGTGTCCCCAGGTTTCTCCCACAATTCCTCAGGATTGGACAGAAAAATGGAGCTGCTGATTGGCTATGATGTCATCAGAGACCAGGCAGAAAGGAGAATGAGGAATGAGGACTCTGTGCTCCAACAGCAATCCATCTGGCCTGCCGCTGTTTACAGGCAATCATACAACAGATCATTAGCTTTATGGAATGCATTTCTTATCTTTAGGAATCACTGTCATTACAGTCTATAGTTATCTTTAGGAATCCTGAGGATTTATTAATGCGGTAATCTTTTAGTGATTGTTGTAGCTACACTATAAGCAGTTAGCAGTGGTGAACATTATTTTTCTATAGTTTATGGTTAGCTTTACTGATCACTGTTGCTATGGTTTGTGGTTATCTTTGGTGACTGTAATCTTTTTGTGGATTCCATTTAGAGTGTTGGTTCTCATTACAGTCTGTACTGATGTTGACTGATTGTTATCATTCACAACTTTACTGGACTTTTAGAAGAGTTAAATGTTGCTGCAGGTAGGGACGGTGCTGTGTTACTGAGGTTTTATTATATCATTATTTTTATTTTTATTTCGTGTATGTGTTTTCCTCTCTCTCTCTCTTTCTCTCTCTCTGTTTTGCTCAGGAGTAGCGAAGAGTGAAATCGGCCACAGTATGAGATGAGGAGGAGGGAGCTCAGTCCCTGCAGTCGGGGTAATATGGCAGCTAATCTTCCTCTTGGCTCCGTGCTGTGGCTCTGTAACAGGCGAGTTCTTTTCCTCTGCTGAGGCTTTGCCCTCTCGAAGAGCCTGTGGAGATTACAGGCGGAGTGAGAGCTTTGCAGAAGCACGCTGCCGTGCTTCCCTCGGTGGCGGTCTCTCTCCGCCACGCCCCGGTGTCCTCTGAAACGATGGCCGCGCTGATCGAGAGGACGCCCAGATCGCGGCTGTTCTCAGCATGTATCCAGGTGATGGCGGTCACAGGTTAACGTGCTTAGTTCTGGACAACAGGGCAGCAAAACCATAGTCCACCGGAGATTTGACATTCAAGTGATCAAAACAGGTCCAGCTTGTTCACTTAAAAAAATCGACCACCATATAAGTGAATCTGAGTATCTTTATGTATCAAGCAGTGCACACTGTGTAAGGCCTCCATTCAGTTTGCCCTCAAAGCCATTCGTAAGCATTGGCTCTCATCTTCTATAATGCCCGTCTCCAAATCCATACAGCTCTATTCCACATCCTTTACTGTGTTACATCATTTCAGCAGAATCTTCTCCAGATTTTACATGGGCTATCCATTTATACAGTCATACAGTCAGGGGAGCAATTCAGGTTAAATAACTTGCCCACGGGTACCACACTAGCAGCCCCTCCAGGGAATCAAACCAGGAACCTCTGGGCTCCAAGCACTGCCTCTGAGTATTACTCACTGCTGCCTCTGGTGGTAGGTGGTTGTAATGTGTTTTTGCACACTTAACTCCTAAAGTAATGTTGTAACACAGCCTGTAAGGTGAGTGTTAGCCTCGTAATTAGGCTGAGCCTTTTTTCATGTTCAACAAGCTTGCTGTCAAACTGAGCTGCAGCTGAGATCACACATCAGCAGCCGAATCCTCTCCTCCTCATTCTTCCTCAGATGGCACAGTTATCGTTCTGCACTTTATATTATAATCATTGTAATTACAACAAAGAGTGGGGGGTACATTTAATCATCGCTAATACAACCAAGATCACAGACCTGTTTGAAACTGGTTTTAAAATCAATTTATGCCATATATTTTTTATTCATTTCTTTTCTATCACAACTGAAGTAATTTCATGCAAACTGCACAAAGACAGAGCTGCCACATTGAATGGGATAAAGCAACAAAGGAAATGATCTGCTGATGGATGATCCAAATTTAAACCTACATGCTGGCTAATCCCACAGAACAATCAAAAGCAGGTTCAACATATTTATAAATGAAGGTAAGCTCCCTGCTCTATTTGCATCCTACAGGCTACAGCTGGAACACAAAATCTCCTGCCCGAAACAAATTTACATAATCTTGCATAATGAGTTTTTTTTTTTTCTTCCATACTGAAGATTTCTCTTTTGTTCAGCATGCCCAAAAAAAAGGTGTTCTTGGCACGTTCAGTTTTTCTAATCTGTGTTTGACTGCCACCTGGTGGCCAAGTGAAAGCACAGCCTCCCATACACATTGGTCTGGCAGGTTTTGAAATGAAGCTAATACTCAGTAGCAATAACCCATGCTTCCATGGTAGTTCATTCACAGTTCAATCCCCCCACCCCCACCTTCCCCAAGAGTCTTTCTTGGACTTTACTTCCTCCTTATACAGCATAATTACATTATCTGATATGCACCCCATTTCTCTCTATTCCTCTTCTGCATACATCCTCTATATGTCTTACCTGTGTGTTACCAGAACCTGTGTAGCTAACATCATTAAAAAAGGAACCCTCACTCTCTCCTGGCAGTGTAGTATAGTGGTAAGGAGCAGGACTTGTAACCAACTTGTAAAGGCTGCTGGTCTGATTCCCTGCTGGGGCACTTCTGCTGTACCCTTGGGCAAAGTACTTAACCCAGAATTGCCTCAGTAAATACCCAGCTGTATAAATGGATAACATTGTAAAGAATAAAAAAAACCAGTAACTGATGTAAGTTAATCTGGATAAGAGCATCTGCTAAATGCCAGTAATGTAATGTTTACACGAGGGGTAAGTCCCAGCCATTCCAAAGGTTACATGAGCTAATAAGCCAAATAATGTACCAGATTGTTTCACAAATATTCATAGCAACATTCATGTTCATACATATAATTACATATAAAGCCTGAGGTTTAGTGTTGGAATTATGTGCAAGAGCACATAGCAATGCAGTTAACCCTAGAAATAGACTACCTGGAGCACGAGATTCCCACTCTGGGTAATTACACAAGCATTCAGCCAACAGTAAACATGTCTATTACAACCCACCATCACTGTTTATGAAAAATATGAAAAAATAATAAGGTCATTTTGATAAATAATACATAATACACAGTGATGATTAAAGGAATGCATCTTTGATCTTGGAATACTTACATAATATTTCAAAGAGAAAAGGTTATGCCATTAACAAAAGTAGTATTTGCACTCAACAAAAGATTGTGGAAAAAATAAAACATTTAACAACCAATTACTTGTCTGTAGCATGTATTGATTAATTTAACTTAATTAGTTCAAAAGTTGTGAGCAAACTCTGACAGTCAAAAGAGGCTGCTGACAGCTGTGAATTATAGATCAAAGTTGTCAATCCAGTGATGCTGTTATGTAACGAATTCCTCCATAATTAAAAAGCTAAATCTAATCAAACCCTGTGGCAGGATCCTGAGTGGGTGCTTTGCATGGTACATCCCAGCTCCGAACCCCAGCCTGTGGTCTGGAAGGCCGTGGTGGGGGTGGGTGGATAGGTGTGGGTGATTTCAGACACATGATTTCACCACACGACTGGCTGTCTGTGTTCTCTGCAGCAGAGCTGTGAGGGTTTGCAGATTTCAAGTCTCTGGTCTTTTCCGGTTAATGACTATAGTACCTTCACAGTTTAAAGTTTCCATTTGAAGTACCTTTACAGTGTAGCATAGTGGTTAAAGGAGCAGGACTCGTAACCGAAAGGTTGCTGGTTCGATTCCTCGCTGGGGTACTGCTGCTGAACCCTTGGGCAAGGTACTTAACCCACAATCGCCTCAGTAAATAGCCAGCTGTATAAATGGATACCAATGCAAAAACAACTGTAACTGATGTAAGTCGCTCTGGATAAGAGGGTCTGCTAAAATTCTGTTTATCTGTATGTGTGTGTGTGTGTGTGCGCGCGCAGTGTGTGTGTGTGTGTGTGTGTGATGATGATGATGATGATGATGATCTGTATGAAACACAGTAGAAGCACATGTATGTGTGCATGTTGATAACATGATTCACATTTATGCTGCATGTGTGTGTTGTTAACATGACCTTCCGCAAGCACAAGTGTGTCCTTCTTGCAGTTGCATGGCTTTTTAGCCTCACTCCAAACTACACACCTCACAACACACTACACACTCCAAGCTACACACCTCACAACACACTACACACCTCAGCCGAGGGGTAGGGCTATACTCCATGTCACATACCCGTAATATCTTTGAGAGAGTGTGTGCCTGTATGTGTGTGTACGTGTGCGTGTTTGTGTGTGTGTGAGAAATATTTCTGCTCTCTATCAATATGCTAACTACTTGCAACTCTGTCCAGCAGGTGGCAGCAAATGCAAAGACAAGAATGATCGTGGGTCATTCTTTTGGAAACAAATCCAGCAATTTTTGGAATGTAGCAGATCTTGCTCTGACATGGAAATCCAGTTAACAAGTAAGGTCTGTCTATTTTATTTAATAATTTCATAATCTCACATTTCTCTGAACATACACACGGCTGTAATCTGGAAGCAAACAAACTACCTTTGAAAAGAAGAGCAGGGTGGCTGTCTCTCTTTGGGTTAAGTTTGGCGTAAGGTGATCTCCAGTTCAGCTCTCTGGCGCACAGCTGTGTCCGCGCTCTGTGAGGTCACCTCGCTTTCCCCGCCTCTCATTTCAGCGCGGAGTGAGTGGAGGTCCAGCTGTCAGCAATGTTACTGTCACTGCGGAGCGTTGTTCTTGGCAAGGACTGTTGAAGTGGGAAATGGCGGCATGAGTAATGAGGGAGGCTGGAGTGGTGTCAGGGCGTCCCACACGGGGCTCCGACACCGAGGTCATGCACCATATTCGTGTCATTTATTCATTTAAAATTTTTACATCGCTACTGGGAAATGCTTTCAGCTGCAGAAGGGGTTTTGACAGACGCTTTGCAACGCTGTGTGTGTGGAGGGCATGCACAGTGAAGGGCACATTACAGTGTGTGTGTGTGTGCTTGCGTGCATGCGTGCGTGCGTTTGTGTGTGTGTGTGTGCATGTGTGTGCGTGTGTGTGTGTGCGTGCGTGCGTGCGTGCGTGCATGTGTGTGTGTGCGCGTGCATGCGCGCGTGCGTGCGTGCGTGTGTGTGTGCGCGTGCGTGTGTGCGTGCGTTTGTGTGTGTGTGTGTGTGTGCATGTGTGTGCGTGTGTGTGTGTGTGTGTGTGTGCGTGCGTGCGTGCGTGCGTGTGTGTGTGTGTGTGCGTGCATACGCATGCGCTTGAGCAGGGAGATGCATCTGTGTCTGCATGGTGATGGCTGTGCACATCACTGTGTGCCAGAGGCTGAGTGAGTGTGTGTGTGCACGAAGATGTTCTAATACTGCCGGTGAGGACACAGCCATCTCCCTAAAACGGTCTGTTGCCTCTTGGGTTAAACAGGAAAATATTCTTAAGGTTCACAGAGCAAAATGTGTTCCTGACATCTTTATATTTCTACAAAATAACAAGAAAGAATCCCAAAACAGAATAACCACACTGGGTCCCGCAGCTGTAGGATGTATGTTTATTGGGTGGATTTTTAAAACAACATTTGTAATTATTAAAAAAAAGTACGACTTTCCTGCAATTAGCCAAGACATAGCCCCATGTTACACCCAACACAGTTTGGAAACCCCAATGCGCTAATTCATGCAGTACGCCGGTATCTGAGAAGCCCCACTCAGCAGTTAGTGCACGCACACGCTCTCAGAATAATGTGTGATCAGCTCGTGCGGTGAAGCCTTGATTGATATCTGCTGCCACCGTAATGGTGCATAATCACAGCAAATGCAAATTACCCCTGCACCCAGAGCCACGTCTGACTGAGGATCCCATTGGGCACTGCAGCTGTCAATCACGGCTTGTGGGCGGGAACATTGGCTTGGACGCAGAAGGGGATATCTGAGATGTGTAGGGGGCGGAACCCCCTTGGCTTTGAGTGACACGTGCTAGGTGGAACGACATATTCAGTTATGCCTTTACTCCAGAATCTAGGCATTCATTTAGAATTGTGTGTGTTGCCTGATGACATTCAAGCCATCTGTGTGTTTGCTTCATGGGTCAGAATGGAAAGGCAGAACTGTGTTTTTTTTCCCCAATGTTGCTTTTGAGCTGTTATCGTACATTAACAGGATGACTGGATCTTGCCCTTAAGTGTTTCTGAAGGTGTGACCTTTAGGTGTGACAGAATTTTCAGATTTGACCTGATTGCTAATAAATCTGACCCGTGAGAGCACATCAAGAACATTAAGACTCATCAAGAGGTGAGATTCTCCGCAGGCAGAAATGTCTATTTTAAGTTAGGGTTAGATGATACTATTTTATGCTTGTATGTATGTACTCATGTATATATAGAAAGAGAGAGAGAGAGAAATTTATTGGTAAGGCCATAACCATACTGACCCATGCATGGGTTTTAATGCATCAAATTCAGAGAGGCAAGTAGTCTAAGAACTGATTCCTCTCTGTGAAATCTGTGAAATTATTGTCGGCCCACATTGCGGTGGTTTGGGAGAGGTGTATTTCATTTAAAACCTCAGCCATGTTCACAAGCTTTCATGCAGGTGTTCAACACCTTTGATGTCCTTTGCTACGCATGCATTGGTGGGCAGCGCTCCTGTAATCCCATCTGAACCCAGACCCCGGTTCCCAGCAGCCTCCGCAGATCTCCGGTCTGATGGTGATTTGGAAAAAGGGGTCATAGCAGCTTCTGTCTGACTCACGGCTCCTCCCCTACACTTCGCCTCTGCGTATGTCACTCTGGGTTTACCACACGTTTGTGTGCATGACAACCTTAAAACATGGCTTCCCATTTCCTCCCCGGCTCTGCAGCGTATCCTTCCACCATATCTGTTTTTTTTTCAGTAAGGGAGGAATGATGTAAAATAATAATCTGTTGGGCTGTAGAGCTGTGAGTTAATGAACTTGGCTTTGCAGTGTGAGCTGAATGTTAGTCTGGCCCTGCATGGTTTACCGGCGGAAATGTGGGAGTCCCAATACTCTTTTACCTCATTAGTCAACGTGCCTTTTTCCATCCTCATGTAACACAGACACATGTACGCATCCTGTCGTTTCTCTTCTAAATGTAAAGAAGGAGACCGGGGTGGCGGTGTAGCATGGTGGTGAGGAGGATGGCTTGTAACCAAAAGATTGTTGGTTTGATTCCACGTTGGGGCACTGCTCCTGTGCCCTTGGGCAAGGTACTTCACCGAGAAGTGCAAAATGTGCAAACTTTTGTGTTCCTGACCTGTGCTTCCCTTTAAATGTATTTGACTGTAAGCGACACAGCACCGTAATCAACCAACACCATGTTTAACCTCCCAACCACCTCCCCGGTATTAATTGGCATAATTAGCCACCTGCATTCAGTTGCACGCATCTCCCAGCAATAAAAACACTGCAATGAAGAGTGCCTTCAGTACAGGACAGAACTGTGATTTACTATCTGCAAAACTGTTGTCACATTGAGCAATTGAGTAATGCAAGCGCACAGACTCTGACCGCTTCAGAGCCCTTTCAGACGCTCATTATGTTAGTCACTACGGGGGAGGCAGTGTGAGGTAATTAATTGCTGCTTCCATGAGTCAATGAACATTACCTGTACCTATGATTGAAGGTAATGTTGTTTTTATAGACCCTTGTTCTTATAGATCTGCATTCACTTTAATGGGCTGTAAAGTATAATCGCTTTAAGGAATCCAGCTGGGCACTGTGTTTGTTATCGTTACATTAGTACTTTTTCCAGCTCAGTGCCTGTTAATCAGAGTAAGTTCTGTTCTGGTTGCTCCTGTCATGAGTTTAGTTACTCATGCTGCGCTGTCCTCGCATGTTCATATAGATGCCACATGTGGGGAGGCAGTGCAAAATGGCGGTAAGGAGCAGGACTCATAACCGAAAGGTTCTCGTTTCGATTCCCCACTGCTGTTGTAGCCTCGGGCAAGGTACTTAACCCAGAAATGCCTCAGTAAATATCAAGCTGTATAAACGGGTAGCATGTAAAAAATGGTTACCTCTGTAAGTCACTCTGGATAAGAGAGTCTGCTAAATGCCAATAACGTAATGCAGTGGATGCTATTTCCAGCCAGATAGGAAAGTAGGATTTGGAGAATTAAACAAGAAAGATTAAAAGAAGGACTAAAACAACAAGAAAAAAACAACATAAACAACAACAACAACAGCAAAACGTTCCTCCCGAAGTTAGGACTCCCATCCTAAATGGCTAAAGCTGTTGGTAGACCCGCAGAAGCATTTTTAGGTGGTGTTCCTTGGAAGGAATGACTTTGCACTCACGTTGTGTGAAAAACACACACACACACACACACACACACACACTCGCCCTCAGACTGAGGGGAGCCACGTGGCTGACAGCACTCCATCAACCTTTGAGGCTGTAGGCTGCTGGAGGTGAGGGGGAGCTGACAGATGTCAACATGGCCGCCCCCCGGGTTTCAGCGAAACACTCCATTGCGTTCACGTGCTCCACACAGCCGTGCGGAGTCATGACTGCTACAGGGAGCTCACTGCAGCATGCGCTTAATTGACCCATTTCCTGAAAGCATATGTTTACAACGTCTCTGAATCAGAAGGCGGAAGAGGGACCGAGGGCTGGTGATCAAAAAATAAAATAACCTGACGCATTTGGCAAAATGAAGAGAGTCTAATATCCTCCAGCTGACTGCCAAAGCCTGAGGCTTAACAGATGGGCTTAAAAATCGATGAAATAACCCCGTTGCCTTCTGAGAATCGTCGCATGAAATGTTAAGTGTGCCTTCAGCATCTGTCCCACGAGTTCTGTGCATTGTCACAGATTAGTCATCAGGACTTTTCTTCTCCGAGTTCTTCAGAACAGTTCACATGAACCCATGTGAGGGTAACTCCCACCAGTTTTAAAACCCGAGAAAGAAAAAAAAAACCTTGCTGTCATAATCTCTCCTGATTTTACTCTACAGTGTCTGCTTTGGAAAAACACTTAACAATGAATCCAGTACCACGTTAGGAACTTGGGAACTTGAGTACCCCCAACCAATGTGGCATTTACTGTGTTGTAGGAAGGGACATCTATCTGACCACAGAGGTGCTGTTTCTCACTTTGAGAAAAAGAGGCACACCATAAAAATGTGGATCTCTATGGTGATGTATGTAACCTCACAGAGCATGCTCAGTGTGATGGAGTTGCTTTGGTCATATAGGTTATATAGTTTTGGTACACACATACCTTTATGGTATTGATAAAATGAGTGGGAAACACACCAGATGTCAGGATGTCAGGAGATCTGCACACATTTATTTATTTATTTTTAATTAACTATCTTTAAGCATCGGGGACATTTTGACTAACAAAACATGTCTAGTGCTATACCACCCAGATGAAGACCTGCCTGGGTTTCAGGACAGAAATGTCTCAGAAGCAACTACTGAGCAATAAGCCAAATGAAGCTCATACCTACCAGATACCAAAATGACGGAATATGTACATAAAATCAGTGACTCATCTGAGGTACTCATCTGAGGACATCGATGTTCTGTCCTCTCAGAAAGGAAAGATCTCCATCATTTCTGGCACTCGGGTTCGAGGGAAATTGGAAGCTGTTGAACAGCCCCCTGCAGCCAATAACGGCATGCTTTTCTCAGGAAGCCCCCATTAGCTCGGAGAAAGACAGGAACATCGCAGGTTCGAGGGTGGGCGCACTGAGACAGGATATGAGCTTCCGGGGGTGGGGTGGGGGGTCACAGTGTGACGGGGTCGTGGGCGTATTGAGAGTAGCCTTGCAATAATCCGCAGTGCTGGAGGGCCTATTGGTTTATTTGCAGCGCAGCTGGACAATGACCCAGAACGCTCTGAAAAAAGAGACTCTCAGGGATTCATTAAGAGCGGAAAAAGCAGGCGGATCTCTGCGTAATGCACGGGGGGGTCTGTGAGTGGGGGAGACCTGTTGGCCGGCATCGACCCACAAGCTGCCTGCGCAAGCAGCAGTCCCCGAGTCAATCCCGCGACCGAGGGGAGGCGGAAGTCAGGGCCGTTATTAATAAAGAAGTTTGTAAATAATGAATAAGTGACAGCAAAAATGCCTGAAGCCATCAGAAAACAATGGCTTTAAAAATGCTGATGAGCTATGAGACTCAGAAAGCAGCCCTCTACACCACCAATTAGTGCTGTATAATAGCTTGGCTGTTTGCGCTACAGATACAAAAACAGATAATAAGGTTTATCCCAAAGTACAGCCATACCTGGAGTGCAGTTACTCAAGTCACGGATGATGGGTGGAGATATTATATTTTGCACTGTTATAATTGCACAGCTCCTGACAATTTCCTCACATCAAAATAGTGAGGACCGACTTCAATACGACAGTACTGGAAAATCCTTAAAAAGGTACAAAATTACAAATTTGATTGCAGAAGACCAAAAGACATTAGTTGATATCTTACTTGGCAGGCAGCAGTCATTAGCCTGAGAGATGCTAACATGGAAGCATATGCACTGAGCCAAAATGTGAATCCTTTTGTGATAAAATAAGTATCCATAACCTGCGTTAGAAGGTTCTAAAAGTTCTTCTAAAACAGCTCATTCACAGAGCACAAACAAATGATTTCACAAATACAGTGCCCAAATGACAATGATTGAATATTAAACCGTTGTTGGTTACGTGATTGATCCGTTTAGAGGTTTGTACTTAATGGAAGAATACCCCTTCTAACTATTCATATTAGATTAGCTGAGGGTGCCAATGCTAACAGAATTTAATTTAAATGGAGGAAAGAAACATGCAAGTATTTACCTTTTTATTAAAAAATATAAAAATATAAATATAAAACATTATGACTCAGCATTCATACAACGTAATACAGGGTTTTTCCAGTGATTCTAAAAGTCCATATTATGATTTAACATTAATATGAAACTAACCCACACTTTGACAAAGTAACCCTCACCAATCCTTCAAATGAATATGAAATGATAAATAATTAAACAGGTCTCTTAATAACACATTTTACACAATGACCTATCTAATCCAGCTTCCAGTGTGTGTTTTTTTTCTGCTTAAACACTGATAGCACACAAGACTACCACCACCCTTCTCCTAATTACAAAACAGGTCACCCACGGCAGAGATCACAAAAACCTAAAAATGAAAAAAAAGGGAAAGACTTATTCTTCACCACTTACAAAATAGAAATACAACCAAAAAAACACGGTAGAAAAGCGGAGTTAAAAACGTCACTTACGCAGCTGAATAGTTTTATTCAAGTCACCCCCCGTACACATCAGTGCGTCACATCCGCTGTTTCAGGGCGTGTCCCTGGGCGGGTCCTTCGCTATGTACATGTCGGCCAGTTTTTTAAAGTGGGGCCCCCAGTTGCTGAGGTAATCGTAGTCATGGTCGGCTTCGGCGTTGGGCTCACCCGACTCCAGCGAGCTGAGCGAGTCGGCGAGCGAGCCGCTGCCCTCGTAGGCGTAGGTGGCCAGCGAATCGTAGGGGGGCGCCGAGGGGTCGGCGTCGCTCTCTGCCAGGCGGCCCGTGATGAAGTCTCTGATGTCGTGGCCGCCGCCCCTGGCGGGCGACGGGCGTCGGCACGGGAACAGCATCTCCGGGATGATGTCGCGCCGCTGCTTGTTGCCGTCCGCGGCCTGCGGGTTGCGCAGCGTGCCGATGTCGAAGGCCTGCGTGTCCTCCTCCCGGCCCCCCTCGTCGTTGTAGCTCACCACGTTGTCCCGCACGTCCTCTTTGGAGATGATCAGCGGCTCCTTCTTCCTCTGCCTCCTCAGAGCGGCAAACAGAACCACGATCACTGCAAGAAACACATTTACATATTTAATATGGAGGTAATACACTGCTAAACACGCCAACACCACTGTCACTGCAAGAAACACATTTACATATTTAATATGGAGGTATTACATCGCTAAACACGCCAACACCACTGTCACTGCAAGAAACACATTTACATATTTAATATGGAGGTATTACACTGCTAAATACACCAACACCACTGCACCAAACACTACTCTCACTCTCACTGCAATAAATACATTTTCATATTTAATATGGAGGTATTACACTGCTAAACCACATAAACATCACTGTCACTGTCACTGCAACAAACACATTTACATATTTAATATGGAGGAATTACACTGCTATAACACGGACTCTCACCGTCAACGTAATGTTGTTTCATGTTATTTGTTTAATTATTTTCTGAAACCAGTGATCTCTTAATAAGGATTTTTTTAGGTGGTGTTTGGGGAGGGTTAGCATTCATCCAGGATTACTGGGAAGGTAAAGTATTAATTCATACTTCTTTTGAAGGGCTACATTTCCAGAGACTGCTGTTAATATTCATTTGAAAAAGTGCTTTTGGAGAGAGTGGCCACACATATTAAGCAGCCTGTGCTCCTTTCTGTTAACGCTCCACTCCCAGAAGTAAATATTCATTTGAAAAACATATGCATGACTGGAGAGCGCAGGTAAATATTAATCCGGGCAGTCTGGTATTCAAAGGGAAACGAGGCCTGTCGGATGTGGCTTCGCCTCTCCTGTCAGCCGGTAGGCGTATATCCAGGCTGCGCTGCAGAGGGAACAGCAGGTGGAAGAGGAAGAGATTCTTTTCAGGGCGGTGAGTCTGTCTGACCGGGCCCCGCCCCTCCGTGGGCCTCACCGCTGTTCCAGAGGAGCGGTGTGGAGAAAGGGAGCGCTCAGTGCAGCGAGGGACGGCCAGGCCACCGCGACCTTTGCCCTTTAAGTGGAAGTTTGTTCACTGATCCCTGGGCATATCGTCAGAATGCCCTGATACAGCAGGCGAGGGTGAGGTTTTTTGGGCAGGGCGCAAGATAAGATGGGAATGCTCCATCTGTCAGGCTGGATGAGGGAGGATTTGTATTCGGTGAGAAACACCAGGTCAGTGGCGCATAAAACGGCCAGGAAACCCACAGTGGGCGGAGCTCTCAGGTGAGTCGCTGAGATTTAAACAGACTACCATGCATTCTGAAAGCAAAGGCTTCTTTCCGTACGAAGAAGCAAAAGCTCACGTCAGCCGTGCGTTGCTAAGCGTACTCCAGAGTGGAATGTTTCTTTCATGCAGCTCTTTGTGAAATATTGAAAACAAAGGTACATCAAAAGCCTGATGCCAGCATCTAGATGGGACGAGATTGCCGCCTGATCAAAGGGTACGCTTGCCTCTGTCTCTGTGATTTTAGTTATTATTTGAAACACTCAGGAAAATGCTACCTATTCATAGTGTGCACAGGAGAACAGTAGAGATGCCTTCAACATGCTATCATATGTCAGCTTACAAAGGACTGCCTCAGAGGTGAAGTACAAATCCCTAAGTAAACCTCACATCCCCTTACATGTACTCAAGCCTATTTCACACAATTAATAACACAGATACAGTGAACAAAGGAGCTTTCCCTCTGTACACATTCATACACATATGAAATGGAAAATGCCCTGCTCTGGGCTTCTGATGGGACATAAATTGATCTTCACTTTTACATGTACTGTGTTGTACTCATCCGATGGCCTTACCCAGAAGCTAAAAGTAGTAGTCTAAGTAGTATTTAAAGTGGAGGCAGTATTCTTGCCGACAGTACTCGCACAAGTAGTGGGAGTAGTATTCTTAGCTGTAGCAGTGCCAGTAGTAGTCACAGTGGAGTTTGTAGAAGGGAGCAACAGTCATAGCATAGCATCGTCATAGCAACAGCACTAGTAGTAGTTTCTCATTAGACAGCATGGCACACAATGTCTAAGATAATCACAAAACGGTATCAAACAAAAAGTAAGTAACAAGAACAGAATGTGGCTGGATCCAAAGAGAATATCAACATACACAGAGACACACGCATATGCGTACACGCGCGCACACACACACACACACACACACACACACACACACACACACACACACACACACACACACACCTTGATCCAATGTGCAAGGATTTAACATGTCAGAATTAAAGTGAAGGCTATGAGACAATGAAAGGATAGATGGTAAGGTCTTAAAAACGGCTGACCCTCTCGCGGGGGTCGTTTGACGGACAGACGGGTAGGCGGGGCACTCACTGAGCAGGATGAGAATGCACAGCAGAATGGCCACCAGGGCGGCAGTACTGAGCCTGGCGGACAGCAGCAGGGCGTCGATGCTGCAGGAGCGGACATTGCCCCTGCGGTCACAGGCACACACTCGGATGGTCAGCGTGCTGGTACTACTCTGGACAGGATAGTCATTGTCAGATATAACTACCGGCAGAAGGTAGGCATCCTTTTCATGGCGACTAAATCCACTTCTCCGGGTCAGAATTCTAGCTGTGTTATCTAGGAGTAATTCCAATAGTCATAGAGTCAGCAAACACGCCGGCAAAACACAGGCACAGTCAGCTCAAGCAATGGCACTGCACGTATTATCACAGGAAAAACAGACGTATGCAGACGCATGTAACTCTACGTTCCACATGCTGATCATAGGATACATGTATAAGGTGAATAAATAACATTGGCAAGACCAATCAAAATGTTGGTATAGATCAGATGAATTTAGATTAAAAAAAACTTTTACTACAAGGTAAAACAGTAGATGCGCTGCAATATACAGATTCTTCCTTCTGTATTTTAATGTGTTAAATTCATGCAACAAAACCAGGTTAGGAACCTTCCTTCAACAGCCAGACACTAACAGTGTCCTCATGTTGCCTGTCTGTTTGATTAAATTACACCCTTTTTCCAAGAGACAAAGGGAAATTTTCATAACACAAAACTGTGACCTTTGACCTTTGAGGCTGCTAAAGAAACACACACAGCGAAAGATGCAAAGGTGTCGTGATCTCAAAAGGACACGGCTGCACAGAGACGTTACCTTCGTTGTCGAGGACTGTAAAGTTTGGATTGATGGTGCTCAGACTGAAAACAAATTTGTGTCCGATAAGGGGCTCGTCTGTGTCAACAGCACTTATAGTCTGAATGAGCTGAGGGCAGAAAGATATAATATGAGGTCATTTTCAGAGGCAAACCAATTAATCAGGCGTCTGTACCAATGCTGCAAAATAAAACTAGGAAACTATCTGTAAAATGGGCTTCATGTTTTTGTAAATCACTGTTCATAAATTGTAGCGCAAGCAGAATGTAATGGATTACTGTGAAGTTGTGGCTATGTCTGCGGTAATAGCACATTAGAAAATGGCTTACTCTCCCATGAGCCCTTTTACAGGTGATTAATTCATAAAGGAGCTGTACCTGTCCAGCTTTGACATTCTCACAAACAAACGTCTCGTAGAACATGGCGAATTCGGGTGCGTTGTCATTAATGTCCAGAACTTTTATGAAAACTGGGACGCGACTGATTTGCTGAGGGTTACCTAGAATAGAACACGTGAAAGTGTGTCAGAGCCCAGCCTGAATCAGGACCGTCATCCCAACCTCAGACTGCAGTCGTGCCAGTGTCTGTTCTTACCTCATGTCACCTGCCTTTAACATGAAACAGTCTGAGCTGCCAGCACTGTACTTAAGCAGCTAGTTAATATGTTAATTACTTAAACCATTAAATTGTTGCACAATTTATTTAAGCAATCAAATAAAGTAATTTAATCTATACTTTTAGTGTGTATATTGAATCTAAAATATGCACCTACTATATATTGTGAACATACAATACAATATGATACACTGTACAACACTGATCAGATAAACTCTTCCACATAATGTATTAGTAACATCCCAGGCTGTGTTCAGGTGAGGGAAACGCACTGGACTCTGTTGCCACCACTGAAATGTTGTGCCATTTTGACATCTCTCTGTCCAGGGGCTGCAGGGTCCAGATGGAGCCGTTCTCTGAGCTGATGTTGAAGAGCCGGTCCAGGTCTGTGTGCCGGTCTATGGAGTATCTGTGGAAGTGGAGGGAGAGCCAGAATCACTGTACTGTGGGGCCATGCCCCATAAAGCTGTAACTTTAAAAATGAGCAACGCGTGAAGGTATATCCCTAGTCTCACCACAGACAAACAGAGGACAGAGACGATGGGACATATCATTCAATTTATGTGCATTTGTAATGTAATGTAGTCAATCCAGTGAGATGATGAATGCGTCACCAGTATAGTCAACAGTGAATGACAAGTATATGCTACAGAGACAATGCTAAACGCTAAGCAATATGGTCATTGCTTACTTATTGTCACTGATTTATATTCATTGTCATTTACATTTACATTTACATTTATTCATTTATTCATTCGGTCTTACTAACGATGAGCAGTTATGTATATTTATATGGTCCAGGTAATCAATTCTATTCATCTGCTAAAGACCAGGCTCCGCCGAAACACCAGCCACCCAGACAGCAGAAGTTTCCCTCCACCAACTCATCTGATTTGACGACCGTGCAATCTGATTGGCTATTCGAGCGGCATCAGACTAACCTGATTGGATGATCCGCAACATCCGGGTCCCAGGCGCTCACCGCCCCGATGGTGCTGCCCACAGGTTTGTCCTCCTGCACCTCGAAGACGTAGGACCACCTGCCGAACACAGGCGACTCGTCCACATCCAGCACCGACACCTTCACCACGGCCGTGTCCTTAAACGGGCCCAGGTGGAGGAAGCGGCGGTCCAGGTGAGTGTTCGATGCCTCCACCTTCAACGTGTAAAGCCTTTTGCTCTCATAGTCCAGGTGCTGCTGATTGAAAATAAGAGACCTGCCTATACTACAGAACAGAATTTATGGTACACACATGTAGTTTCACTGAAGGTTTAAACATTATATTTTAACACAGTTTCTATCATGGTGTGACTCCATGACTTCTGTTTTTTATTGTGGCCATTCAACAAAACCCTGGGTGAGGATATTGAGCTGCAGATTGCAGTCCTGCTTTGAAAACGTACAATGAGTGTGCTGTCGTACCTTCCCCATCGCTTTGAGGAGTAATTTCAGGTTTTGATCTTTTATACACGGTTGATAATGTGCTCTCCCTCTCTTTTTTCTCTCCTTTATGTTCTGGAGATTTGTCAGATTGACTCTCTGTGCAATTGCAAGCAGGCAGATGTGTCAGGAAACTGAAAGCTCGTTGCCGGGTATAAAAATTCAGCACGGATTCCCCTCTCCGTGCAGCAGGGCGAAAGTGCCTCTTGACAGAGAGATGACACCTTTGTAATGCTAATCGTACGCAGCGCGTCTGATTTTGAAAAACAAGCGCCTTCTTCTGCTCTCTCTCACACCGTACGCGAATGGAGTACAAGCACAAACGCAGGAGATTTAACCTGAAAAAAGAAATGCTGTGGGGAGGGGCCGGGGGGGGCAGGACGGGGGGGTGCTGACCTTTCTGACGGTGATGACCCCCTCCTGCGTCTCCCTGTCAGTGGCGATGGCGAAGGCATCCCGTCCATCGCCGTCGACAATGCTGTAGCGTGTCTCGGCGTTGACGCCCACGTCGCCGTCGTTGGCCTTGATGCGGCCCACCGTGGAGCCGATCTCCGCCGACTCCGGGACGGAGAGGTGGTAGGAGCCTTCCGAAACAGGACGGGCAACAGTCAGCGGTACTGAGCAGGGGACTCACCAAACTTTGCACTTTCCATACAAGTCATACAGATCATACACATTGCTCCTACCATAGCAATGCAAATTAGTTGAAAGGGAGAAAAAGTGTACGTATAATGTCCGGTATTGTCTGTTTTGCACAGGATATTTATACAGAGCAGATATATTAAAAAATGTAGTGTTTTAACATTTTACATTTACATTAACATTTAACATTAATTTCACCACTCATTCCATATCCTTGCTATAGTAAAAGGCATCTCTCATGCTCCTGTGCACATAAGTTTTATTTATTTTTTTCTGTCTGCAAATTGTCATGATTTATGCAGGCACAGGCCTGAAAGACAGGTTGAATTTTAATAATTCAATTCACTAATAGATGATTTTGCGCAAAGGATGCTATTTGCATAGCGGACATTTATGGGAATCTGTTAAAAACATTGCTTAACAGCTTTGTACATCATGACTATATATAGGGCTATATCAAATAATTCATAACAACTTGCATTGGTCATTTGTACAATGCACCAACTCTCAAAAAAAAAAAAAAAAAAACTGACTGTGCGGGAATCGCGGCGGGCTGTCATTGACGTCGGTGAGGGTGATGTTGACCGTGGTGGTGCCCGAGAGACCACCCATTTGCCCCGCCATGTCTTTGGCCTGGATCACCACCTGGTAGTGCTCCCGCGTCTCCCTGTCCATGTTGGGCAGGGCCGTCCTGATCTCCCCTGCGAGAACAGAGGCCGAGGGGAAACATACATTAGACATCTAAACTCCCTTATTCATCTGTGTAATAGGGAGTGTATGAGGACGCGGTATGGAGGCACAGTGCGTGCGGGGATCTCACCCGTGTTGGGCTCCACAGAGAAGTAGGGCTGGCCCTGCAGGATGCTGAACACCAGCCTGGCGCTGTTCCCGTAGGTGGCGTCGTCCGCATCGGTGGCATTCACCTTGACTACAAACGTACCTGAGCAGGGAAAAAAAAAAAAAAACAAAATGAAAAGATCGGGTAATGGCAGGGCCGACCAATCGAAAACGAGATGCTGTTACCTAACGCGTCCGTGTGCCATCTGTGTGGGACCGTGTGAAATGTTTCAAGGAAACAAAACAAAAAGATATGAATGCTGTTTCAACAGTGCTAACAAGGTCTGCTGGGGCCAAGGCCGTCAGCAAAACCAAATATGGCCCAACAAAACAGACATGAAAGGATGTCCTTATTCTGAATACAATTTTAATTTACTCTTAGCAATAATTCAAAGCTACTTGGGGTGAATTCTACAGAGTGCAATTAAATCTGTGATGAGGAGAAAAAAAAAAAATCATAACTTTATACAAAGTTCACCTCATAAGTGGGTGAAGGCTTTCTGAACATCCTCACTCAGGCTGCATGTTTTGAAATACATGTTATGAAGTTTCATTCATTCATGACAGCTTGGGTTACTCACATTCACATTCACTGCACAGAAAACAAATTAAAAAAAAAAAAAAAGCAGGAAGATGTTTCAATCTAAAATAATATGCATCTCTGTCATACATCTTCTGCCATATGAATATGCATGACATAGATCTGGACCAATTAGAATTAATTTCACGGCAGAGGTAATTTCTCCCTGGTATTTTGCATGTTTGGATTTAAATTGACCCTTAGGGCTGGCGATTATTGGGGATTCAGCCTGCAGCAGAATTCAGTCCGTTTTTTGCATCAGATGGAGACTTAAACAAACACATCCTGTAAAAGCAATGAGACAGGGTATTTAAGGACTGTGTCTGCTTTTTTTGGGCCATGTAAATGCAATTTCTTTCATAAAAATTAACACACCGCATGGTCAAATGTGAAAAAAGGTATGTGGACAACCAGCACCAAGGAATGAAAGGATCTAGGCCCAGGATTCATGTTAGCATGGTGCGGTTTAGCATTTAGCATTAGCTGCCTCTGCATCTGCTCACAGATCCACCTGCAGGTTGAGTGTGAGTTAGACTCTTCCCTGAAGTTTTAGCATGAGGTATCTCATTGCTAGTCAAACTCAAACCCCCTGCAGGATTAGCATGAAGTATCTCTCTGCTAGTCAAACTCAACCCCCTATAGGATTAGCGTGAGGTATCTCTGCTAGAGTCTCTGCTGAGTCTCTGGCGTTGGCGTGCTGTAGTCAAAAGCAGCCGATACGCATGTTCAACATGCCGCCCTGTCTGTGTTTGTTTGGGAAACAGCACCCTGCTCCCCATCAACCCATCCTTCAAGGCTGAATCAGAGCACTAGCACTCAGTCTGTGTGGCTGCTTATTTAAAGAAAAACATGTTCCTCCTGATATATTTTTTTAATCTTCACTCCACTCACTTCAGTGATCAGGGGTTGACTCAAGCTTTAACAGCACCAGAGCATACCCGCTGATTTTTTCAGTTAGTGCATGAGCACACATCAGAGTACTGCGTTTTATCTGAATGTGTGTCCTGGTCCCAAAACCTGCTGTGAAGCCTTGTTTGAGCAGCGCACAATATAACGGAATCAACTGAAGCTATCCATTGCTATTCATACACTCTTAGCACTGCTTTCAGAGGAGCAATGTTTCATAACATTTTCATTGCAAATGTCTTGTGTAGTTTAATTAGGCGACCCCAGTGTCCACTTGCTGGATTCTACCCAGATCTCATTAAGCTGAGCCTGGTGACAGGGAATGGCTATATCACTGCATCCTAGAGTGCTAACGTGCTATTTTTAGCATTCACAAGACTTTATCTCACCAGTCAAGAGTCTGAGGAGAGCAAAGGGCCATCCAGAATATATTGAAGTGGCTGTGGTTCATGATTGATGAGCTCCAAATTCAGTTGTGACATAAAACCACAATTTAAGATCTGACCAAAAGCTGAAGATGTTGTCACCTTTTAGTCCCTTAAGTCTTTTAAGGAAGTTCCAACAGCTCCGGTTTTTACGTCCATTTTGAAAACATGTACACACACATATGATTTTTGCATAATTAATCACTGACACACGTGGAAGGAAGCTGAACTGGACCTCCAGGACAAACAAGTCACTGATATATCCACATTTCTCAACACTTATATCCTCACAATCTGTAATTTTATTTATTTATTTATTTATTTGTCATCTGTTATTTTAAGCTACATGGTGCCACTGGTTTAGCATACTGAAATTGGCTACATACTATAGGTTCTTGAATTAGTTAGCCTTTCTTTTACAATTTTATGTCTTCTGATGAGATATTCGACACAGAAAGTGATAAGCGATATTTTGTAAATACTTAATTTTGTAAGTATTGACAAAACTAACGAGAAGGTTCGACATGGAAAAATGACTTGAATTATTTGGTGGAGAATAAGGTGAGCTCCTATTGAAGTAAACGAGAGAGCTACTGGAGAAACAACAACGCAGGCTGACTTTGCACCGCTGTTTCAGAGCCAATTATACATTTTCTGATGATAGCAGAGAATGAGATAAGCTCATTTGGTCACAATTAGTGGTTTTCAGGCTCAAGGGGCTACCGCACAGAGATCAGCCGCACACTGTAGCTTCTTGAGTTAGTCAGTCTTTTCCCGGCATTCTCTCTGCTTTTCGATCAGAATGGATGATCAGCCACGAACTTCTGTAGAAGCTCTGCTCTCCGCAGGGGGTGTGATTAGGTGTAATCATCCCTTTGATCTCGGTGGTGAGCTCGTGTGCATACATCGCCCTCCATGGTCACTTTGATCACCTCATCTCATCTAACGCATTCCCGCAATTCTCGAGATTATCTCGTTTTGACCTTCCCCTGGCTGCTGAAGAGACACGCTTAAATGGGGCATCTGTTTCACGCTTGTTTTTTTTTTTCCCTTCTTCTTTTGCTTCTTTTTTTCCTTTCAGAGCTTTGATCTGCCTGGGCTGGAGAATGCATCTGGCTCTTCCTCTACAATGGCCTAACACACTTCCTGAATACCAATGGCATTCTGTGAAAACTGCGCTCTCAGCGTTTCGCCTCGAGGATTCAAGGATCTTTAAAAGGGTTTTGATTGATGCAGCTCCATAAGGCATGCATAAAATGAAATGGGAGGTGTTCCTACGGTTGATAGTGTAACTTCACGAGTGACTCATGTACAGAAACTCTGTACTGCTATTAGGGGCTCCCTTTGCACCCCATATTTCTGTTAGTGCCATCCCTGTCTCTGCCTTCTGGTCCCAAAGGGGTCTGTTTGGCATGAAGTGTACAAATTTCCCTTTTCAAGACATAGATGATGCATATGTTAGAATGAATGACAGCATTGATCCCATTCAATGAGTAAAGTGTATAGGACTCTCAGAATATAGTACTGCAATGCTAAACAAGCACAAAAAACACAATATGGGCTATGCACAACTTTAAATATTTCAGAAACATTTCCTCAACATCTCAGAAACATTTCAAATGTCATTATTTTCTGAAGCAAATGAAAAGGCTTTGTTTACCAACTCGTTAGGAAAGGTCCTGTAATGGCAATGGAAGCTTACCGACATCTGACATTTCAGCGACAGTGGCAGTGTAAACATCTTTGGTGAACTTTGGCTCGTTGTCATTGATGTCGTGAATTTTGATGATGAATTCGGTCTCTGGCTCCAGAGGCTGGCCGGTCCTCTTGTTCACCGCCTGGGCGCGGAGAGAATAGTACGCCTTCTCCTCCCTGTCCAGCCTCTTGGTGGCGTGGAGGTCGCCCGAGTTCTCGTCGATGACGAACAAGGTGCCGGCGCCCTCCCCTGACAGGACGTACCTCACGCTGCCGTCCTCTTTGTCCATGTCGGAGTGGAGCTGCGGGGGAGAAGAGCAGAGCCGACTCAGTGCCGCACGGCATTCTGGAAACACGTTTAACTCCTCTGATTCACTGGGATAGATCTACACAGCTGTCTGTGCACCCTCACCAGGTACGCTGCAGCCTGGGAGTTCTAAGATCACGGTTTGAATCACTGTGCAGGGACTATCAGAGCATCAGGTTAACAATGCCAATCCACCAAGGAACTTTCAAAGGTCACTTCCTCAAGTCTTGTAGTGATCCAAAGTGAGCACTAACTTATGGGGAAAACATATGATGACATAACCAAGGGATTAAGTAATTAATGTAATTGAGATTTCACTGAATGGAGCTGTGAAGGTAAAAGTGAATAATGCTGAATCACATAGAACCGCTGAGACCCAGCTAATTCTCTCATATTCCTTTTTTATCACAGTGATTACCTAATTTCCTTTTATACATAAAACAAAGTTTCACATTAACCCACTTGCTAGGTCTTGCATGAATCACCCAGACTTTAATAAAACAAAAAAGAAAAAACGAATATTCTGGGCAGGGTGACCATCGATGGAGAATGAACACCAAAAACTCAGAACACCAAAAACCCTGCCGTTATCAATGGACAATGCTAATACAATCAAGTAATACCTCACAAACAAAATAGATCGCGCAGTGCCACTGGCTGGCTCCATTACGTGGATGCATGATTTCATTTTATTCAAGGATTCTTGTTTTATGAACACCTCTTTGTCATTTCATTCTAAATTGCTTTCCGAGCCGTATGGCGGTTTGTCAAAAGGAAAAGAAAAGCCATGGGACCTTGGTCATTTCAGCCACAGCACAAAGAGGCAGCCTGTGTGTTGATCAAGCGTATGAAGACTAACTGGTGTGTCGCTGGGAAGCAATTGCATTTAGATGGAATATGGGCACAAGTGGCGATACACCATGCTAGCAAATTGCGCAGTCATTTAGAACACTGGCTATGACTGTTTCATAAAACGTCTCCTTTCAAAAAACATAAGTGTATTGTAAGTGTTTCTCTGCATTTGTTTCAGCAAGGCCCATTGTCAGGAGCTGTACCCATGGGAGGCTTCAAGGTTCTGCCCCTTATTAACAGGGGATGGGAGGGGATGTTTCACCTGCTCCGATGGCCTTTTGTGTCTTTGATCCCGGCCTACTCAAATCCAGATGCGCCGCAGCATGTCAATTACAGATATTGACCGGTGTGCGTCTCTTCCCTGCCACTGCGTTATAGTGCATGCTAAAAGCAAGCTGAGTGTCATCAGTGCAAATTTAATTATGTGTCACGGTGGATACAAGCCCTAGGTAAGATAAGAAAGACCGATGTGCCCAGTAGAATTCTGGGTAAATCTTTTCATGTTCCATTGTTGTTGTTGTGGTTGAGGTTTCTTATTTTGGTATCCCAGATACTTGTTGTTGGACGACATGTCCTAGAATCTGTGCAACAAGTACGAGGACTTGCAGCCGTTTGTGAATCTGGTTGAGATCCGTAAACACAGGTGAAGTGTTTTACCCGTTTTACCATCACTGTGAGACCGACAGACCAGCAGTATTTTCGCTCTGATTCTGTCCCTAGCGCTCAGACACCAACATCTCCCAGAATACATTTATGAGCATCTGGTGAAACTGAAGAAAAAAAAAAGGTGATGAAATTGATGAGGGAATCTGAGGGAAGCTAAGCGCGTGACAGATACGCTGACAGGTGCTTCGCATGAATATACCTCATCATTAATCAAAGGCTCCTTGGCTGTAATCTTGATGCTCTTTTCAGTATGAAATTCATGTCACTGGCTGAAAAAAGACACGGCATGCATGACAAACAGGAAAAATTAGGCCACTGCACTTTCATGAACTGTGCAAACAATTAAACAACTTGATAAATTATTAAGTTACTCAAAACATAATCACAATGAATGAAATATCTCTGCCTGTGCAGAAAAAAAGTGAATATAAGGATTAAATATGATAATCAGATATGGACTTGTGCATTGTCATTAACATGATTACAAAGATACACAGTAACGAGCAAGACCCGTGTAACAGTGGTGTAACAGAACAGTTTGACCACATAACACTGGTCTGGTTTGAGGGCTGCAGATTCTGAGTTTAGTTATGGTTAAGAGTAAGTTCAGGGAAGGGGAGTTCGGAGGAGATGTGTACTTGCACAGCCAAACAGAGGTTCTACATTCACCGCTTTTTCACTAACAAGGAAAACAGTACTTAAAATGTGGTAAAATGTACAATGTGCTATGTCTATCTGTTGAAAAAGTATTGGTGAAGTCATAAAATGCTTTAGTGCATTGCATCTCAACAGAACGCATATTGCTCATGCCACTTTGACATCTGGCTTGGAAACTGGAGATCTTCTGAGATTTCCAGAGGAGGTACTGTGCTGGCACTCACGTGTCCCTTAGCCATTGACTGGCTTGTACACAAATATAATCCACGGAACAAAATAAAATATGAAAGTGTTGATTTACTGCTGTGTCAAAACAGCACAGTGTCTCATAACAATTTGAAATTCCCCTGCTTGGAGAGCTATGGATGTTAGATATTGGATCCCTGACTTAATTATCTCATAACCACTAAACCAGATGACCCCAGTTTTATAGTTACATTTCTGGCCATACTTACAAATGCCCTCTGACTGGTTCGACATGTTCTAATTAATGCCCTGCAATAACCCAGCAGGTGCTGGAAGCGCAATTAAACACACTTCCCATAATGAAGCAGCACCACAGAGGCCAGTGACACAGTGTCAGCGTCTCTGATAATCCAGGAGAAATTTCAGACACATCCCTGGGAAGGGCTGTGCGGAAAACTCATGAGCCCCGATTCCATCCATGCTGCAAATAACTGGACTGTCACTCGTGATACATATGGAGCCATATACAAAAGATATGTGTGAAAAGATATGTATGTACATAGTATATACACACAGAAAGACAGACACACACACGTGCACACACACACACACACACACACACACACACACACACACACACACGTGCATGTGCACACACAAAAAGTAGAATAGTTTTTCTCCCTTTATTTTCGTATGTGTGCTTCTTTATTATTAGCCTAAATCATTGGTCTTAATACCGCTGCACAGAGCAATATCATATTGCTCACACTCAATCTAGAACACATAAGGGCCATGTATGTAGATGCTGTCAGTGACAGCAGTCATTCCAGACAGGAGGAGGAGGGAGAGAGTGTGATCTGTGCTGAGACTGCAGCCTGATGTTTGCAGTGCTGTCGACTGACAGCACTGACCTATCGACAGGGATGCCTGACCCTTTAATGGAGTCGGAAAGAAGGGGCTCCATTTTCACACTTGGATGTGCTTTTCTTATGACTGCAGCGGACGAATAAAATAAGATGCCAGGGTGTGGAGTTATGAATATATTGAAGCCTTACATTAATTGATATGGATGTGGTGCAGTCAGGTGGGATGTGTTTTTTTTTTTTTTTTTAACGCAGTGCAGCAGTGCAGATTTAGCCTCTGTCCGTTAACAAAGTGAAACTCCCTTTTGCCACTTCTCTCTCCCTCCCTCTCTCTCTTTCCCTCCTCCCTCTCATTTTTCTTCTCTCTCTTGCACATGCAAATGCACATGCATACATTCACAGGCACAGATAGATGGACACCCAGAAACTCTCTCTCTCTCTCTCTCTCTCTCTCACACACACACACACACACACACACACACACACACACACACACACACACACACACACACACACACACACACACACACACACACACACACACACACACACACACACACACACACACACAGGGGATTAGAAGTTAGGCTTTGAAAAATCATTGCCTATTCCCATCAGGGCTTCATTTTGGCACTGCATGCTGCTGTAGAGTGAAGATAGGAAGAGTTCGACTGACACTGAATAATTATCCTTATCCATTCTCTCTCCCTCTCTCTGCCCCAATTCTCCCTCTCTCTCTCTACACCCCATCCCTCTCTCTCCTCCTCTCTTCTCCCTCTCTCTCTTTCTCTGTCCAACCCTCCCCCCAACATTAATACACACACACACACACACACACACACACACACACATTAGTAATGTTCCATTTCCTTTTGTGATGTCACTAAAGTCGGAAGCATTCATGCATTTATGTAGATACGGCTCCTGGTTCATCCACCATTTTTTTTTTTTTTCCAGAATCACTCAAGCTCTCTATGTGTGTCTTTTAATAAACCATAGCTTTTGTGCTGTTTGTACACAAGTATATCTTTGTCTCCAAGGTTACCAATATAAAATCCTAATTTGTTTGGTACTTCTCATTAAAGAAGGGACTTACAAGTACACCCAACAACCCAAAAATAGAGAGCTGCTGCAACACTGGCTTACTCAAAACATTTTTATGTACGTGTGTGTGTGCGTGTGTGTGTGCGTATGTGTGTGCGTGTGTGTGCGTGCGTGCGTGCGTGTGTGTGTGTAGCCATATACATATTGCATGCTCCTCATGAAGAATAAATTCTTCAGTGTGTTTTTAAACTAAAATAATAATATGTGAATTAAGATGTGAGGAATTGAGCCAATACAGTGTGGACTTCTGAACCCTGTGTGCATTGATCACAAAAACACAGCTGTGTAAAATGAATTAAAACGCCTGTAGACCTTTCAGAATTCTTCCACATTCTTCTCTCCTACAGTGTCCAGCGGGTTGCATTTCTGATTGGCTGGTCGATAGATGGTGCTCACCTGTTTGAGTTTAATTGGGTGGCATAAAGCAGGTGTGTGTGGTAGGGGGTGAGGACTGCAGAATGCAGACTTCTCACGCAACATCTGAGAACCGAGATGTTCCCGGACATGCAATTCAGACTGATTATGATAAAAAACGAGTCCTCTCATAACCACATGAGTGAACTCACTGGCACACAGCCAATTCCACGCTTGGCTAATATTGCATAGGCTGGTCATAAAGTTCAAATCTATCTCTGTGAAAGTGTCTTCATTTCAACACAAAAACTAGAATATTCATGCCACATGTCCATGAAAGATCTCAACACTCTATTTTTGGTCCTCTGTGGTTATAACAGAGACTGAAATAAGTTTTAATGCTAGAGTATTACCACTTACAGTTTGGAAGTTTGGAAGAATCATTTTTCAAACAAAATATATTTGGACAATATGACCACGCTATATATTAATGTTTTTGGTTTCATGCACTGAAGCAACATGGGAAGGTGGATTATTTGCATATGTTCATATGCGGAAATACTGCATCTCTAAATTCAGCATCAGCTCCCATTCTTCTGTGAGCTATCTAATAGCCTTATGCTGGGCAGTAGGTGTAATCTTCAAGCAAAGGATTGTTAACTTGATTTTCTGTATAATCTCCATGCCCAACGGTTGTGAATAACTCACTTTTTTTTTCTTGTAAGTTAAATTCGAAAAGTCTAGCACCTGATTATGTAACCATTGTACCTATGTGAGCTTTATAGCTAACGCCTCAAATGAGACACTGCAAGCTGGTTTGACAATATGCTACTTAATTATATTTTGACAAAATGCTGTTTATTGATGTCTTGGGGACAGAAGAGTAAACTTTCATATTTTTTATAAGTACTTCCAATTCCTCCCTCTGCTTTATTGAGAGTCTGCAATACTCAGGGTACAACCTACTATGTAGCTTGTGAATATTTGTGTGTACAAATAGAGGCAAACTGGAAAAATGATTAAATGAAAAAAAAAATGATGAAAAAAATGATGAAAAAAACCCCTGAATCAGCCAGCAGGGGGAACCATGGTCAGGAAATCAACCTAGATACGCTGAACACAGCATTTTTATTTTATCTTTTTTTATATAAATTCACAAAGACATGTCATAAGCTATCTTTTCTGACCTCTTTTACCCGTTTATATTTATGTCACTTAGCAGAAGCTGTTATCAACAGCAGCTTTCAAAGCGAGGAAAAAGGGCTTCTTATCAGTCCAGAAGAACATGACAGACGCCATCTGAGCATGTGTCAAGTCAGTCACACAGGTAACCAGTGCCACCCTGAACACAGCCAAGCCACAGACGTGTTGAGATGTGCGTGCGATCAGGATCCAGAAGCATTGTGGGTAAGCCAACGGGAGCCAGGAGCATTGTGGGTAAGCCAACTGGAGCCCGGTGTTTGGATTGTCTTACCTTTCCGACGTACTGGTAGTCGGTTCCCGTGTACTCCTCCAGCAGGAAGAAGTGGTTCCACATCCAGCCCCGTTTGGATCTCCTCAGCGCTTTCCCCTCCTCCTCGGGGGTGCCGGCCGGCTCGCCAAACGCGTCCCCGTTAGCCCCTTTCGCCAGCAGGGCCGTGGAGCCCGGGTGGGGGAGTATCGGCAGCAGGAGCAGGAGAGGGACCGGACCGATCATCATGGCTGCATCCAGTCCTTCCTCGGGAAAACCGCGCGAGTTCTCTACAGCAGGAAGGAACAGTGTCGGGGGGGCGTGTCCGAGCACGCTGCCACCATCTTACTGGCTCCTTCGATGTGTCCGTCGGCCCCCTGAGAGGAACAAACCCCCAAAGCGTCAGCAGTGGGACGGAGACACAACTCCACCCTGCACCTCTAATGCATTACATGCACTTCAAGGGAATGCAGGCTGCAGTTAATGAGCCAGAACCGATGGCAGCACTGTGCATTCCTCCAGGAAAGGCTAGAGGAAAACCGAAAGCAGGATTTTTAAACATATTATTAAATAAATAGATTGTTATTCGCAATAAAAAAGTCACTTAGAGTTCTTCTCTCAAGCCAAAAAAGTAAATTGATCAAAAAAAAAAAAAACATGAAAATTATTTGGTTGGACACAGCCGAGTATGTTATATGAACTCTGTAAAGGCCATCTCCTTGGCGTATACTCTCTGACGGCGACGCTTCATGAATGAGCAGCAGTGTAGTAAATTGGTAAGGAGCAAGGCATGTAACCAAAAGGTTCCTGGCTCAATTCCCCACTGGGACACCACTGCTAGACCCTTGGGCATGGTACTTAACCCACAGTTTTCTCCAAAAAATATCCAGTAAATAAGTATAAATGGATAACGTCTAAAATCTGTAACCTATGTAAGTCGCGAGGATATGCTGGATAAGAGCATCTGCTAAATGATGGTAATGCATATGAAATGCAACCTGATCGCGCTGGGCCGAGGCATTGATAAGGCTGAAAGTCTGTTGGACTGTCCCAGGCTCAGCGCCAGGGGAAAATGCAGAGGGGTGCAACTGCAATCCACAGGGGTGCACAAAAAGTCATAAATAGTATGTGAAAATCGGGATGGACACCACTGAGGTGCGTCTGGGGGTACAACGCACCCCTAAGCACCCCCATAGCTCCTGGCCTGGACTGGCCCCTGTACACAGCGCACCAGCTTCTCCTCCAGCCCAAACGAAGCGAAACAAAGCCTTAATGAAGAGCAAACGAGCACGTAAACAAGGCGCCCAACACCCGGGAGCAGCGGCGGCCGGGGTGGCATCCTCCTGGCTCGCCCTCCATGGTAACGGGGCAGCGTAATTAAAACAAGGGTGCATGCATAATTTAGGGGCTTAGAGGAGTTAATCCTAATAAATCTCCAGCCTCCGCGGAGCTGCACTTCTCTGAAGTTTGTCCAAAGGCCAGGAGCCAGAGTTCTCCCAACACGCACTCGCCGCGCAAGGGGGGGGGGGCTGCGGGATTCGCGGGCTGGGTGGGAGGTAGGCCGGGGCGGCGCGAGGTTTGGGGGGGGGGGGATTAGAATTTGGCCACATTAGGTGAAGATGGTTGCATGCGTGAATGTGTGTCCATTGGTCAGGGTCTAAATCACCTATCACCGGTGATGGGAGAGAGAGGATTTGTGTGAGCCAGTCAGAAGTCCCGCTGCACCCGTTGTGGGGATTCATGAAGCCTCACTGACTCTTACATTCCCGTCCGTCACTTCTCTGGGGGCAGCAGACACTGAATCGGCTTTCCTGTGCGTCTCCTGCGACAGGAGAGGAGCCAGTTTTGGGAACACCCAAAATGAGCACAAAATGAGCCCAGGTCAGGGATTCAGAGCCTGAAACTACTGTATCTGTATTCAATAGAGAAGTGCTTATGCCAAACCTAACTCAGTGAGAGGTCAGTGACCATGAACACTAACCCACACAGTGCACTCCTAGGACAAGGGCCAGTTTATAAACACATCACAATCTATCAATTGATGCATTTGGCCTCTCTTCACAAAGTTAATAAGCCAGTAGTTAGCATGTAGTGAATAGGTAATAACCTGCTGTGTTGGCATTGACCATGCACTTCATATTTGGTATAATGTGCAATGGTAATATTGATGCTTAGTGTTTTATTCAGTGTGTTTACTCCCGAGCCAATACGGTGTACAAACAATGAAAATGCATCCCTGAGACCATTAAGAGTTATAAGCACATTACAAACTATTAATTTGGCCTCTCTTTACATATAGTTAGCAATATTAAGCATATAATAAATATGTAAAAATAGATATCTTACTACATGCTTTCTATTTGTTCATGTCATTTGTTCTAACAGTCTTTAAAGCATCAGGCACTTATATAGACTCGTGTAAATGACGGCAGTATAGCATAGTGGTTAAGGGGCAGGACTCGTAACCGAAAGGTTGCCGGTTCGATCCCCGCTGGGACACTGCTGCTGTACCCTTGGGCAAGGTACTTAACCCCCAATTGCCTCAGTAAATATCCAGCTGTATAAATGGATAACATTGTAAGGAACGGTAACCTATGTAAGTTGCTTTGGATAAAAGCGTCTGCCAAATGAATAAATGTAATGTAAAATGAACAGACGTACAGTATGCTATGACATTATGTTATGAATAATCATAAATACTATGACATGGTAATTTCAGGCTTCAGGGATCGTGAACTGAGTTTTGACACTTTTCCTTTGAGAAAGACGGCTCTCGTTGCAGCAGCTTCTTGGCTCAGGCATTCTGAGCGGTGTCTGACCCTGCCCCAAACAGGAAGTGACCCGCTCCTGTTTCAGACGCGGCGGGAACGCGTGGGGGCCGCGCCTGAGAAGCAGAGCGTTTCCACGGCGAAGCCGGAGTCGACGCAGCGGATTAGCGTCGGTTGACACACATGCTAACGCTCGCGCTGAGACCGCGCTCTCGTCGTAACGGAAGCAGTTTACCTAACGAGATTAAGCAGGGTTAGGTACAACGGTGTCGCTCTGGCAGTCATCTTAAAAATCTGCTACTTAAAAAAACTATGCTTCCCCACGTTCCTGAATCCCAAATATAGAGCTGGTGCTGAAGGGCGCAGATCATAGAGGGCACTGCCCATGGAATGGAAGCCTATTTTACATATCATGGGTGTTCCAAAAAAACACATGTGGAAATATATACATATATATATCTGCAAATATGGGGCATATGACCATCCTATCGACAGGGTCACTCCTCTCAGAGGAAATCCCTGTCTGTACAGAATCACTGGCCATCTTCCAACACTGCAGACCCACCTCTTCAGACTGCGCCTTGGTTCCCCCTCAATCCCCACCCCCCTAACACCTGTTTCTTGTGTTTATTCCGGATAATTTTATGTGCAGTATTGCGATGTGTTTTGGATTCGTTGAGCTAGTGATTGTGATGTATGGTGGCATACTTGTCTAGTCAGGTTGCACAAGTTAACTTGGTAGAGCTTCAATAGTGTTATGCTCACAGTCACTGGGTTAGGGGTGTTGTTGCTCATCCAGCTTGAATGGATAAACTTCCAATACACTATATATATATATATATATATATATATATTTTTTTTTTTATATGAATATCATGAATATCACCCGCCACTGGAGCCTGCTGAGATTTTGATTCGGTTTAACAGTAATCCAGCCACTTGCCTACCATCAAATGTTCGCCGCTGCTTGTTTCACAACCAATGTGCGGGTTAAGTTGAGATTTCAGCGGAATGCGTACCGCGCTGGAAGACGTGGGCTTCGCTTGCTCTCCGGAGGGGGGGGGGGCTAACAGCTAATTGACATATTTCAGGGTAGCGGTAATGCGCTGACCACACCGCTGCTGCAGTGCTTGATGCTCTGCCCCGGGCCTCGGGCGAGAGCACTTCTCCAACTCCAGAGTGAATTAGCTGGTGCTGGCCCTGGAGATTGCTCTGTCTCATTCTCTCACTCGTGGGAGAGTAACCCTGAGTCTGAAACGCGATTTGGAAGAAGAAGAAAAAAATAAAGAGAGAGAAAATCCCTCTATTCTTCTGTGTTATTCCGTACTCTTTACAAGGCTACAGCACCATGCAGTTTCTCAGAGAACTTCAAAGAATTTCCTCTATGGCTACGGGCAGTCCTACACGATCCTAAATTTGACTGCCTGCCCATTTTATCAGGAGAGTGGTGTTCTCTAGCATGGCGTCTGTGACCGGCAGACCCTCTCACCTCTGTAAGACAGCGTGCCAAGTGGGCCGTGTCATTACACATTGATTTAAATGTTATGTGTGGATATAAATATGGATATACATTGCTGTTCAGCGGATCAGGTAATTATACCCTCAATATTTACATTTGTTGCTACTGGATTAATTTGATTAATGTAAATGATCTAATCTAAATTAAGATTTATAGTAATCTTCCTCCTTGTCTAGATAGATAGATAGATAGATAGATAGATAGATAGATAGATCTATGACAAAACATGATGTCATCTGGACCACCAGGAAGGTTTTGCGGTTATTAAACCAAGATTGATCACTTTTATGAGGAAATACGACCACCATTTGGGGTTTTTCTAGGATTACTCTAGCGCCAGCAGTACTCGTGTTTGGATTCAGACTACGCGCATGTTGAATGACGGGCGTCACGTGTCCGACCACACCTCAGATGCCTAGCAGCCGTGGTCCTTTGATTTCTGGACTGCAGTTTCTGGGGAGTTACATCACGGGCAGGGTATCCATGGTACCCGTGAAACACATTGCATAACACCGAAACGCTACTCTGTAGGTGTGACGGTGTCTGAGGCCTTGCGTGAGACCAGCGTTCAGACTGAGCTCTCCTCACAATGCCCAGTCGCTCACAGGTACACGCATGTCGGGTGACTCTTTCAGTGATGAACGTCATGGAACAGAACTGCTTGAGCACAAAGCATGATTCTTCAGCTGGACCCCCAGCATGACTGGCTAACTCCCAGATCTTTAATAACTCATCACATTCCAGTGAAGAGGATCTAATTACAAGACACACGGTGAAAATGTAATTCCACAGGACATTCATGAGGGATGAAGGGGCTATGTCTGTGTGTGTGTGTGTGTGTGTGTGTGCGTGTGTCTGTGTGCATGTGTTTGTGTGCGCATGTGCAAGTGTGTGTGTGCATATATATGTGTGTGCGTATATGTGTGTGTGTGTGTGTGTGTGTGTGCGTGCTTGTGTCTGTCTGTGCTTGCTTGTGTGTGTTCACGTGTGCTTTTGCGTGTGTGGATGAGTGTGTGGTCATGTTTGTGTATGTGCCCTTGTCTGTATACATGTGTGTGTGTCTCTGTATGTGTGTATCATCTCAGTGCAGACAGTGGACACTTCGATAGAAAGATATAAAAGTCACCACTTGGGGGAGCTCCAGACCTTTCCAACAGCACAAACGCTCCACCCCTTCCCAGCTGGGACAGCGTACACAGATGGCCTTCATTCTGAAATATTCATGCGGTGTCCTCCTTGTTTTCAGACTTTGATACAGATCAAGACACACTGACAGGTGAATGACTGCGGCCAGAGGGCTGGCTTCCAAGGTTCCTCAATAGTCAGTCAATGACAGTGCTTGGCTTTTATGTCATTAGATTAGATTAGATTATAATGACATTTGTGTTCTTCTGTTTCAAAAAGGACTTCAGAATGCATAGAGAGAGGGAGGGAAAGAGCAAGAGACTGAGAGTAATAGCTGTATCTCATAGCAAAGATGCTACCGAGGAAAATGTCCAGGGCACTGTTACCACAAATGATCATAATTGCCCTCCATTTTTAGATAATTTTAGCGTGATTGAAAGAGGATACAGCACCTGCTCCTGTTGCTGCTCCAAACGATTTGGACAACACAAGTGTAGCAATTTCATCTCAGTGCAGTAGAGCAGTGGAAATTTCCTCTTTTTTTTTCCAGCTTTTGGCATCAGATTACACTGAAATCAGCTTTTGTTTCACACTTCCTCCCTCGCAGCAGACAAATTCCCTGAGACTTTATTTCATTACAAAGGCAAATTGCTTTGCCCACGATCCTCTCTGTCATGTGCCAACATACGGCCGTTGTCACTAATGGGGCAGCCGCGTCATTATTTATCCCGGCACTGAGAGACAATTACACACGTGACGGCGCCGCAGAAGATGTGTGTGGTTTCATTTGTGCCTTAATGGAATTACGCAATTTCTCTCCTGGACAGCGCCCGTACAGATCAGGGACCAAGGGGGAGAGAGGCAGCGGAATTCTCAGCAATGCCACGCTAACTAAGCATGAAGGGCAAAATATTACAGCTGTGAAATATGACGATGCATACAGTAAACTTTTTTTTCCTTAAATATCTAATACAATAGCATTATTATTAAGAGTAATGTATATGCAGCACTTAGAGTTTATCTACCAGAGGAAGTGAGTCTGCTGACAAGTGAGCGAAAGGTGACGTTCTGACAAGGTGCGATGCCTGGGCTTCAAACTCACAACCACTCGGGAATCCAGGGAGCCTGTAATTCGCGTCAGCGGGATGCCGACCGCGTGCCACCACGCGCGCCTGGAGCTTTCTACTCCCCGAAAGACCTGAGTAAGCTGCCCCGCCGTGCGGAGTGACTGGCATTTCAAAGCGTTTCGCGTTTCATCCGCAATATCCTCCTCGGCGCACATCAAAGCACACCTTCGCCACAACGGCGGCCGGAGAGACGGGGAGCACAAACGGCTGCCGTAATCCCGAGCGGCACTCTGGGACGGTATAACCCCGCCCGAGACGTTACGAAGCAGAGCGAACATTTTCAGAGACATTAGTACTCTAATCGCTGAGTTATTGCTGCGCTTTGCACGCTAAACTTCAGGGAGGTGCGGGCAAACTTGACAAACCTCATGCTCAGCTGTCTTACATTCCCAGATGTATTCACACACACACACACACACACACACACACACACACACACACACACACACACACACACACACTTCTCCATCAGCTGAAAAGCTACCAATATGCAATTAACATACATCATTCAGACTGTCATGGCAAGGCACTGCCAGAGGGAAAGACCTGACATTAAGCTCGAGGTAAAAAAAAAAAAAAAAATCATTTGTATCCTAAAAGGCTAAGCTTTCAGTGCTGCAGTGAATGGTTAATGATAAGAGTCTCTGATGGCACCGCGAGTTTGATGTATTTATCTCTGACATGTGTATAGCTCTGGAAAACACTGGGAGAATGTTGGTATATCTGCCTGAGATATAAGTGAGAGGGAGTCTTTGTGGAATACCAAATAGGATTTGCACCAATCAAAAGACATTTAAAAGGAGCACAGACACTACTCTCTCTCTCTCTCTCCCCCTCTCTATCTCCTTCTCTCCCCCTCTCTGTCCCCTCTCTCATTCTCTCTCTCTCTCTCTCTCTCTCTCTCTCTCTCTCTCTCTCTCTCTCTCTCTCTCTTTCTCTCTCTCCCTCTCTCAGTTGTGGCAGTCCTCTCCACATCCCTGTAATTCCAGCTGAACGAGGGAGAGAACTTGTTCCTGGAAATGCCTGCCCTAAAATCACCATAATAACATAATAAAACAAAACAGAACAGTTCAAATTACCTGCTTCTGGTCAGCCACATCACACAGCATTGCCTGTAATCTTTAATCTCCCTCAAATGACATGACAGATACAGGTTTTCAACGGAACGGCTCAGGAGACGTTTGCTCAATAACTTCCCCGACGAGCGTAACGATTATGACACATAAACGTAATGACTTTCATCTAAATCACGCAGCACACAGCAGGCGCTTACCTTCTCTGACAGATTAACGGCTCTTCAAAGGCATGGTAGCTAGTTCCCCTTTGGCTGCGGCGTGTTCGGCAAGGCTTGCTTGATGCCTTTCTGTGACAGTTTGGAACTGAGGCTGAGTACAGTGCACGCTGACTCTCTCTTCAACCCTCTCTCTCTCTCTCTCTCTCTGTACCACTGCTGCCTCAGTCTCTCTCTCTCTCTCTCTCTCTCTGTACCACTGCTGCCTCAGTCTCTCTCCCTCTCTCTCTCTCTCCCTCTCTCTCTCTCTCTCTCTCTCTCTCTCTCTCTCTCTCTCTCTCTCTGTACCACTGCTGCCTCAGTCTCTCTCCCTCTCTCTCTCTCTCTCTCTCTCTCTCTCTCTCTCTCTCTCTCTCTCTCTCTCTCTCTCTCTCTCTCTCTCTCTCCCTCTCTCTCTCTCTTCTCAATCACTGTTACCTCTGTCTCTCTCTCTCTGTACCACTGTTCCCCCCAGTGTTACCTCTCTGTCTTTCTCTCTCCCTCTCCTTCCCTCTTTCTCCCCCTCTCTCTCCCTCTCTCTCCCTCCCTCCCTCTTTCTCTCCTTCTCTCCCTCTCTCACTGCTTCTCTTTCTCTCTCTCCACTACTGCTACCTCTCCCTGTCACTTTCCCTGCTGCAGCCCTGTCTCCAGCTTTCTCTCTTTCTTTCCAAGTCTCTTAATCTTTCTCTCTCTGCTGCCTATATCTCTCTTTCTCTCTGTGTCACTCTCTATGTCACTCCTTGTCTCTTTCTATCTGTCAGTCTTTCTTTCTTGATGCCTATCTCTCTTAATGTTTCTCTCTCTGCTGCGTATCTCTCTCTCTCTCTGATTCACTTCTTGGTCTTAAAGGTGAGGAGTCTCTGAAGGAGTGGGGGTCTCCTCACCTGATTGGCTGTTGTTCATCTGTCCCTGACAGAGGCACTGCGGAGGAGTGAGCGTGGCAGACATCCCCCCTCTCCACGTGGAGCTGCGGGACCCGGGGCCGAGCTCGGAGAAAATTTCCATGTCAATGCCGCGGACGCAGGCGGCGTTAGCGCGAGGCAGGGGATAGACAGGCCTCTCTGATGCTCAGCGCCTGAAAGCGATCGGCCAAATTTAATCTGCCCTCAGTGGGGACAGAGGCCCGGGAGATGCAGGCAGGACTTGTACATCATTTTCCTCTGGAGATATCCCCCCCCACTCCCCACCAGTTCCCGTGGCGACTGCAGAGTGCTTGCTCTCCTTTGTATTTCTCCTTCATACTCATCACCCTAAATGGGACTTGAGAGGGCATTTCGGTGCATCTCATCACAACCCAATTGCTCCGTGTTTTTTTGTCCCCTGTGTGCTACCTGAAAATGATATTCCATTTTACCTCCTCAGAAGAATGATGTGCAAATTCTGAATCGACTTTGTGGACAGAAAAGTCAGCCGGATGTGCCTACAGCATGACCTTTGACCTCATAACTGCTCCACCAACAGTGGCCACAGGGGGAAATATAATGTTTGTATATTATGAATTATTCTCAGTTTATAGCTAGTTTCATAGTCGGCTAGGTTCGTCCCTGTTATTAAAGATGAACCAGAGCATATTGCTGTGCAGCTGATGCAGAAGGACTATATGAGTAAATGCAAGTGCAGATTGCTGATACAGGACTTCTCAGGTGACACCAAAAGGTGCGCTCGGTGTCAGGATGGGAGACACCATGAATAATTCAGCAAAGCTAGCCGTTTCACTGCGGATCCACCTCCCCTATGAAAGATCATAACTCCAGCCTGCTTGGTGTGAATAGATTATTAAATGCTTTATAAATAATCAACGCCTGTTTAATGAGTGTTAACGACCATCTTGACAGTGTGAAAATGACGGGGGAACAATGCTGTCCGTCCCTCCGGTTGAATATTTTACTAATTCAGGTATAGAGTATAAATACTAATGAGCTCTCAGATGAGTGTGCAGAAACAAATGCGGCAGACTCTTTACCCTCAGGATCAGAGATTTACCTCCCAAGATGAAAAGATGTGTCAAAACCCAGCCACGTAAAGGGATAACAGAGTTTGTCAGGTTGTTGAACTGGTAGAATCATGAGGTATCATTGAACGATCTGAGGAAAAAAGAATATTTTAATATTAGTTATAAATAAATGAACACTTTGTGCAGCTGCAACATGAAATTACTACTAATTTCAAAGGTATGTATTGTCATGGGACACAGAACTGCAGCTGTAGTCTCTGTTTACACTGACAAGTTTATCATGTGTCCATTTCACTCATTCATTTTTAATATGTTTATTTATTTAATTATTTTTCCTGGAAGGCCACTATCAATGCAGCATGGTATCACATCTTGGAGTCAGACCCAAAGGTCAATATATCAGCACTGCAGTACTCCTGTTCTGGGTAGGTCAAGAGCACCAGAGAGAGATGTTGATGACAATAGACTAAAGTCTCAACACACTGTGTTTGTTATCATTTGGCTCTCAAGTTCCTCTACACCAATTTCCCAAGCAGCCATCCCACTCCTAACACCAATGCCCAAGGGGAGACAGAAGGGAAAGAAGGGCTTGCCCTTTTTGCTGGCTCATTTCCTTTCAGGTCATGACTCCTTATGAAACATGACACATAACTGCACCACACTTTGAGAGCAGTGTTACCAGTTTCATGTCAGCGTTATGAAACTTGCCTGACTTAGCACTCTTGGCAGAGACTGCAATCTTGTGCTTGTGTTATGACTGCAGCCTTCAGAGAACTCATTAAATGTGTTGCAGCTAACATCAAAGATCGGAAATCCTGACTGATAGTTATTCCAATCTCGTCTGTCTAATGCTGTTTTTTTTTCACCCCTTGTTGAGGTCTGCAGTGTTTCTTTCGAAACCAAGAGGGGGCATGATGGAAGAAAAAATAAGTACAAAACCTTTGACTCATCTGATAATTTCAAATAACAAGGTCATTCTAGCAGCTCTGCATTTATTGCTGATGTTCCTCTGCAGTTTTTTTGAGTGTAGCAGGGATTTTTTAATGGATTTTGAATGTATAAATTAATGACCAGGATAAAAAATAAAATAAATTAAGGAAAAAAGAAACATGAGCAGATTACAGTTTCAAGTTAAGCTTACATCACACAGAACTTCACGGCAGCAGGTGGGCTATGATCCTGTTTGTGCTGAGGAAAATACAGATAGACTCTCACCGAACAAATAATAGAGGTGGAGTGACAGTGTGTCAAGTGCAAGGTGCTCACAGAGAGATGCACCGATAAAGAGAATTTCTCAGTGGCTTTCGAGGATATTCTGCAAAAAAAAAATTGCTGATAGTTTTTCAAAAGACTTCTGAAAAATAATAGAGAAATAAATAAAAGTGGAAAAAAAAGCCTCCATCACCCTTTCAGAATTTGAATTATTAGGAGCACGTATGAATATTCTGTAAATGAAATACATCTCTTTTTTTTTGTTTTTTTTTTTTCCAAACACAGCAGCAAGGGAGAGATGGTCCAGTGCTCCTGAAACGTGGAAAACCTCCCAGTTAAAGATTATCAGGAATGTTCTGCGGCGTTTCTCTCCCATCATGCCCTGCTCATGTTCAATTTAAAAGAAAATAACATGGCTGGCAGACACGCAGCGTATAGAATCCACGATGATAAGGCCCCCACTCGCAGGAAAACATGTTTAGTCAAACACAATTTACTCTCCGGGATGAGCCCAGCTGATGAAATCTGAAACCGTGCGAGGGCAGGGCCGTGTGCTCCCGCAAACCATATGGGACACTTATTGAGTCTCTCTGGAGGTCAGAGTGGAGGTCACCTCATTCAGAAAGGATGCATTCCACCGGTGAAACCCTGTCACTGGAGCATGCTGCCAGCCTCAGCCATTTACTTCTGTATTATTATTATTATTATTATTATTATTATTATTATTAGTAGTAGTAGTAGTAGTAGTAGTAGTAGTAGTAGTAGTTGTAATACTGTAGTAGTATTCATTCTTTTTAAAAATTTGTGGGAACAAAAAGGGCAACTTGATGAATGTTCTAACTCAAAACAGAAGATGTTTGGTTGGTATCATTATTAGTAGTAGAATTATGTGTATTATGTATATGTGCATATTATATGGTTTTACTCAGGTGGTTATTGGATGTAGTTGTCTCTATTTAGAGTAATGATGATGATGAGGCACATACACACACACACACACACACACACACACACACACACACACAGACACACACACACACACAAACGTGCACACACATACACACACACACTCTTCAGACAAGGCAATGGAACCAATTCTGTGTGATATTGTTTTCTTTTTGATCTCTGTGTCTGCGTTTTTTGGAAACGTTCCCTTTGTTATATTCTGTTCCCAGGTGAATCGGGTCTCCTTTGTGAATCGATAAACGCGGGCACGCTCTGGGCAGCTACACGGGAGACGTGACACCGCGCCGTGTCGGCACGGGAGAAGGCGTGCTCGCTCTCTGCGCGGGACCGAGCCCAGGTGGAAGGCCTGAATATTCTTCCCACTGAACTCCTCTCTTTGATGTGTTGCATCAGATGGATCAAAGGGAAGATCTATACCATTGTCCTGAGGTGAGGAGACTGGGATGAATTCTCAACAACAGAAGCAGACATTTGCTTTGTGCTCCCATCACAAAGTTAAGCGCCGCCTTCTTCATCACCGTGACAACCATCGCCATCAGCATTGTCATGATCGCCCTTGTCATTACCGTCGTCAGCGTCATCATGATCATCATCAATATCATCTTCACTACTGTGATTATTACGGTCATATTCACTGTTACCATCACCATCTTCCTCATCTGCCTCAGCCATAATATCCACTTTCACAGTTATTGATGGCGCAGAGAGCATTATTACTAAACATCCCCGTAGCTGATTTCAAATGGTGATTTGTGCTTTACTGATCTGTCATCACTGTCTGGTGATCAGTGGAATGTCCACCAAAGCCAGTCTTTGCCATGGACACATCTGCCTATATACATACTTTCATTACAGAACATGAGGACTGATAAGGAGGCCTATGTCACAGCTTATCATATCTGATATGTAGCTCATATGTAACATGTTGTGCATTCAGGGACAGACGGATTGAGAAAAGTCACTGCTGTGAAATGATTGTGGTGCAGTGAGGAACAGAGAGCGTATTTTAAGACGTTGTGCTCCTGTTGTCAGGCATTTTCGGCAAGCACAGACCCTGTGTTCAATTCTAGGCCACGTTTGCGCTTGCTGATGAAGCAAGCTAGAAAACTCTTGACTGTGCGAAAAGAAAACAAAAAGGCCCCCGTGAAATGCCTGTACAAAGTGAAATGTACTGTTTCATTTTATTTTATTGACACAGACATTAATGCATTCAATATGCTTCAGATTGCTAAATGGCCAAAGTCATTTTGCAGCTAATGTCTGTAACCTGATGAAATACCCTGAGTCACGGTCTTGTCTGAGAACTCCCATTTGTCATTGTTATTAGATTTTACAGTGGAAAATTCAGATAAAGGACATTCCAGCTTCAGGAGGGCTGCCTCGCAGTGTCTGATCCGAGATCCAGACCCTCCGCATTCCATTACTAAAGTCACGCCAGGGACTTTGAAACTGACTTTTAAAGTATTTATGAATATAATTTAGGAGGAGAGGCCTCATGGGAAAAGGATGCTGCTGCTGGTGTTGATGGGCCAGTAAGAAAGTACTGACAGGGACACTGTACTGCAGGAGGTGCTGTTTTTTCAGATGACATGTTAAACCAAGGTCCCTACTCATCGTAGTTATTTAAGATCCTGTTGCTGAGTGGATGGCTGGTGTCCCACATTCTTGTTTCTTTAAATCTGGCCATATAATCAACAGACAAAGTCAGGCCCTCCTTCTAAAAATGGTTGCTACGCAACACCCAGGTGGTCTGGATGGTGCCGACTTCCCCATCACTGTAAATTGTTATGGAGAGCCAAAAAGAGTTCTATATAAATGCATTTCATAACTTTTTATTACTGCTGGTGCCTCGATATGGACTGAACTACTTTGCACTTTAGCACATCAAGCTGTTCAAAAGCACCAGCAACAGAACAGACCGGAAGATGTGTTGGGTAAATATCCTCAGAGGGTATCCTCTGTTTTTTATTCATATTAAATTACTTTTTGCCTTGTTAGTCTTCACCAAAGAAACCAAATCTCTATGTTTGACATGAGGGTGAGGACTGGGGGCATCTGACAGCTGTAAGCTCTACAGGGCCCGTTTCAAAGGTATAAGTTGTCCCTGAGACTGACCTGTGTCATTCGCATACAGTCTCCCTTCTGCAATCAGCGACATGATCCATACATACTAATACATGTAACTGTCTCAGTCTGCTTCTGCCCAGTGTGTGTGGCTGTAGAGTCTCCCTTTCTGCCAATCAGGGATATTCTCCAAACATACACGTACATGCATCACACAGACTGTCCCTCCCTCTGCACCTGTCCGATGTGTGAGCTCGGCGTCTGTACAGATTCCCGGGTTACCGCAGTGAGCACGGACTTGCCGATGCCCGGGGACAAACAGAACAGATGGACGGGAGATGAAATGATAATGGATTCCAGATCCTGGTTCCCTCTCTGGGCAGTGAAAACATCAGCCGCAATCATGTCAGAATGTAACTCCGAGTATAATTCCACAAGCTGACTTGGCACTGAAAAAAGTGCCAAGTGCCATCATGCAAAGACTAAGACACAGTAAATCCTATTGGTTTTAGTGCTCAGTTGCATTAGAACCACTAGACCACACATAAATTGGATCATTTATTCATTATAGATCTTGAGCTCCAACATTTAGGATCACATCATAAAATGTGTTTTACTAAAATTATATTCCAAAAAGAGGTTACAACCTAGGGATCCAAGCCAAAGTGCATGCCAAATATTTGACATACCAGATCATCTAATCAATCATTCAGGCTAAACATTTTAGCCCATTCTGTCACATTAAGACTGTATGTAGAACATTTTAAGGCCGTGCACATGTGGTCATTCAAACACACACACATTGCACATTATAGCGTACACGCTCTGTCATAAACTCGTTCGCAACATTTGAATGCTGTTTGAGTGACAGATAAACAGTGTTACAACTGGCTCCCAGGTGCATGAGCACAACACAGGAGGCAAGTGTCTGTGACTGAACAGATACCAAACTTACTCCATTCAGACGCTACCGACAGCTCTCGGGGGCTATGCATGTCAGACCCCGGGAGAAATGGCTTCCAAGCACAGCAGTGTGGAGGCCTAGCTGCAGCACAGGGAGAGATGCCATCACCTTTTGGCTGCTGTCAGGCAGCCCCGCTGTTTCCCCACAGAGACGGAGGCTCCGGGCCTCGGACAGCGGCCGCCTCCAGGTACGCTCACCCAGCTGGAGCTCGCTCTGAATCACCCCAGGTGTCGCCTGGCGGCTTCATCACGCTCGTCGCCGAAGCACGGCCCCTCTGCGCCTTTCGAGAGAGACCTTCCCCCACAGCCTTCCTCCTAACGAGCGCCAAGCTGCAGACAGCCTGTTTGTTCCTGCCTCTTTGGTCTCTTGCCTGTTTTGCTGCCGTTTGCTCCGAAAACGATTTAAAGTTCTCCTGCACTGATGGTGTTATTGTCTGATCACCAGCTGGCATGGAGGTCACAGCTGCCAGCACCAATACACCATCCTGCTGCAAGGTCTGAGCCAGTAATTTAATTCTTACACAACAGCTATGTGATATTATGATATTATTATTGAATTCGAGCATCTATGATAGTCCAGTATTTGTGAGCTCAATTTCAGTGTCCTGCTCTCTTTAGGTCATAGGTTGTATGCACTCGTCGAAGAACTTGGTGACCATACAGTTCATCAACATCAGCAGCTAAACTAGGATAGAAAAGACTGGAGGAAACATTCCCTGGCCTGATAGATCTTACATAATCTCCCCCTGGTTCTGTCTTACAGGCCTCCCTCTCTGTCAGGCGGACAGGGCCTGTACAGTCCCAGCCTGCTTCCTACTCATTTCAAACGACAGCTACAGCGGAGCTCCACGGGAACGAGCTTCATCTCGGCCAGAGAACGCCTCGCCGTTGGATCTCCGCAGTGCCTCTGCCCGTTTGGCGGGCGGTGACATCGGCAGAGACTCGCCTGTCTCAGGCGAGGACACCTCAGTGTTCCTGCAGTCCGCTGTCAGCGTGTTGCTTCCTGGAAACGCAGCTTGTCAGACACGCCGAGAGGCGGCGTGATGTTCTCGGGTGCCGGCTGGTGAACCCGCATTCGCGCTGTGCCGGAAACGGGGGCGGAGAATCGCCCGGCGAGCGCGCCCGAAACCTGCCAGGAAGCAGAGAATTGTGGGAAGTCGGGGTCCTTACGTCCTGCTCTACGTCGACCCCAATGGCCGGGATTTACCGGGATCGGGGCCAGATCAAATGATGGAATTTCCATACCTGTTCAGAGAGATTATAACCGATCCTGTCCATTATATAATTTTGCATAATGATAAAGCCTCATCTTTAGAGTTAGTTGAAAGTGTCCAGGATAACGTGGTAAAGAGGAATCCCTGAATCCACTGGGTCTGATGGGGCTAAAGAAGAGACCACAGACCAGACCAGTAACTTGTGGCAGGGCTTAAATGGTGTTACGCTCTGGTCTGACACCATTGTTCATTCAACTCGAATGGCTACACTTAAGTTTTACTGTGCTGGAAGTCGCTCTGGATAACAGTGTCTGTCAAATGCATGTAATGAAATGTAATGTCATGTAATGTAACGTAGTGTAGACAACCACATGTACGCACCCTGTGTGACAGCTGTGACACCATGCTGTTGCCTCACAAATAAATACTATGACTGATATTAATTCTCACAAAAACTGAAATCATATGCAGGAATATGGCGTGTATAGATTCCTGGGTTGGTCTGAGGTTCCTTTAAACCCAGTCCGGTTTTGATTAGAATCATAATACCTCTCTCTGAAAGCGACTGGAGGAAGATATGGATACATTTCCTATTAACTTTACTTTCTTACTGGGTTTTCTTTTTCTTTGAAGGAGTGACCTCTTTTGATAGTTGCCTCATTTTGAGGATGGGTTAAATTAACCTAATGACACATACGTTATCGCCCATAATTGGTAATTTTTTCTTTTTCTGAGGACACTGTCATTTACGTCTTTGCAGAAGATCACCCCCCAACCCTCCACCCCCCACACGTCTTCTTTTCTATACAGAAATAGTCGAGGAGTTTTTCAGCCAGATTGTCAAAGAAACCCAAATTAAGGGAAATTCTGGTTAAATTGGTTCTGGGGGAGAATGTGAGGAGCTGGAATAATTAGGCGGGATGTTGAGCTCTGGAGTGAGCGTTGCGCAAAAGGGGGAGGAGATGGATCCTCTCATGCAATTTTCAATTAGGCTCTGACGGCTCCCCTTTCAGCTGTTTGTTAGTGTCAATCACGCCGTATCCTGTGAAGTAAAACGTGATTCGGCGAGTGGGATTTTATAACACCACATGCGAGGAATGACCCGGGGACGAGAGGGGGCGACCCCGCGCCGCAGGCAAACATTCTGGGTGCCATTCGCGCGCCCGACGGTTCACTCCTTTCGTCCAGTCCTCACGGTTTTCCTGACAATTTCAATGCCATCTCACGTTCAGAGAGTAACACCGTTCTTGAGAACTTGGCCTTGGATACCTTTAGCGAGCAGCCTCGTCTGAAAACATGTCATCATATACAGTGCCTTACATATTTACATATATCCCTAATCACACAAGCAAAAACCATAGCAAAAAGTATATATACCCTGGATATTTGTTTGTACTTAAACTATTATTATTATTATTATTATTATTATTATTATTATTATTATTATTATGTACTTTAGCCTTTAACCTGGCATTGCAAAGAGCAATAGCATTACTCACAAATAATGAGTTTATTTATTTAGTATTTATTTAAACCTCTCCCTGTGTCATGCAGTTTGTTGCATGTGGGAGGGTTGGCAACTGATGGATTTAAAAAAACGGAATGAAGCACGAGATTGCTTTTAAAACGTATTTCATAACCCTGAGAGTGCCACGCTTTGCAGTGACATGATGTAGCTCTGAAGGTTACAGTTCATTTAATTACAGGCAGCACACAGGAACCTTGCCTTAACCTCAATCATCCTCTGTCACAATCTGTCAATATGAAATATTAATCAGAGCAGCAGCAGCACTGTAAATATATTCTTTCTCTGAATTGCTACTTTATGATTAGAACTGCATGAATCGCCAAGATGAAAGATAAGATAAGATAAGACTTATTTTATCTTATCTTTAGCCTTCCATGGCCTTAGCATGTACAAGCAGAAAGTCTACGACCATGAGTTTAAACATAAAATCATTTAATCATTTTGGAGCGAAAAAAAAAAAATATTATTCCTCTGAGTGCAGAATTATTCATCAGTTTATAACTGCGCCCCAATCTTCTGTGAAATTGCCTGTTCTGTTGTCACACCAGTACTCAATTTGTCTAAACAGCACTCAGGGCGAGGAGTATTCAAAACAGACCCCCAAGAAAAGTCTTTTTCTCCCTTTCTCTACCCCCAGCCTCCTGTGCTGCAGGATGTCTTACCACAACAAGCCAATCAAACCAAATCCTTCCTGCTCTGTCTATGTATTTAATGGATGAATTCATTCATTCATTTGTTTGTACAGATTTTTTTCAGCATGCCGTTGCCTTTCACTGCAGCCTGCACTGGCCTCTGCAGTAATTCATGCACCGTAACCATAGCGAAAAAATATATTAATACAAGAAATGCAGCAAATGAATGAAAACAACCTGAATTCATTTCGAGGCCAACATGCTGTATTCTGAGCAATCCTGAAGCAGTTTTACACATGATCGATTGCCAGTCAGGATTTGAGAAATAAACATGCAAACTGAAAATCCTCCATCCACCTGGTTAAGTTTTGCCACAGGAGCAGGGCAGAGTGTTTTGGAGAATTACGTGCACCAAGTATTGTGTATGTTTATGCATTAAAATATGACTTATGGGAAGGGAAGACTTCAAGCACCCCATAACTGGTGGAGGTATTGTACCATGAGTCAACAACTGACTTATGTGAACCAATGAAAAGTCTTCTCTTCACATTTTTCAGTGCTACGACTGGCTCAAATCAGCAAATTACTGAAAAAAAAAAACATGATGGCTCTGGTTATATAAGGGTTCATGAAGCCCCATATCTACTCAAAACTGTAATATTACTTTCATCAGTAGAGGAAATAAAGCATAAAACTGGCATCAAATTACCCAACATGTGGCCTGGCCATTTGCAAAAACAGACAGGGATATTCAAATCCAAAGTTTTAAAAAAGTTATTACAAATACAACAGCAGAGCATCAGGATCTGAATTCTAAACTGTTGGCTTTATTTCTTACATTTCTTTGTTAATTTATTTTTGGAAAGAAGCATGTTTCTGACACCTCAAAGATGGCTTCTGCGACCCTGCCCCCACGCTGGCCGCACTAGTCTGAGCTCACCAGTGAAAGAGACGGCCACTTCATCAAATGTGACAGGTGGGCAGTACCTGTCCAAAGGTCCCAGATTCTGAATGGGGTTACTATCGATCTTTGGACCGGCGCTTTCTTCTGGACGAGTGCGAGAAAGGCATATCACTGGTTCCAGCTGCGTTTTGCTTTTCTTCTTTTTGTTTTTGTGTTTGTGTTTTTTTTTTTTCCTTTTCCAAACTCGCCAGCTGTTCTGCAAGCGGGTATTGATGTAAACGCTATGCAATCTGGGAGAGAGACCTGCCTGCTGTTACACACAGACACGTTCACCTGGGCTTTTTTTAGACCCGACTGCAAAAGCAAAATATGCTGCTGGTCGCAGGTGTTAAGAGACACCATATGAAAACATTTTATTTACTCTTCAATTTCTTTTTTTTCACTTTATTTTTTTAATTCACTTATGATGAGTGGTAAATAGAGATCACATGAAATGCAGTGAAATGATAATGACTGTTACTCCAACCTCACTTTTCGGCAGGCTTTGGAATAATTAACTGAAAATTTATAGTCTTTCTACCATAAAATCAGCTGTTTTTTTTTTTTTTTTTTTAACACGTCGCCGAAAAACACCAATGTTCATTTGTCTTCTGTTAAATCACACAATTGATGGAGCTAATTGCAATCATCTTCCTGATGGCAAATTGGTTTTCAAATGGTTTCATCAGACCTGTTACTTTACATATAATGAGAGAGGATCACACAAAAAGCAGTGCGCAGCCAGTTCCTCTGCCTGCAATTATAACAAGTTATCACGCCATGATAAAACAATAGGTTCTGGAGATAATTGGGCTTCAAAACAAACTCATTTTTTGTGGTCATAGATTGATACAATCGTCTAGACATTTCCTCTGGAGAATTCTCAAGTACCTGACTGTTGACATGAAATGTGTTTTAAGGTGATTCGCTGGGGCACGGGAGGTGGCGTTTTGTGTTCCCGTTTATTGAATGTAAAAAGGGAACGATATCGATTCAGAAACGCAATTAAACTGCTGTTTTCTGTGGCTTCTGTTCCGTCTTGCTACCGCACTCTTCTTCCTTAACTCCCAGCAAGCCAATTTAAGCGACCGCTTTTGAAACTCTACTTTTCCTCCCCTCCCGTTTCTGTCAAAAACTTTCCCACAGATTTGAGGGGCCGGTGTAACCAGACGGTTGTGCCCGCTTTGACGCTGGAAGGTTCTGAGTTCAGTTATGAATCGCACCTACTGTCTTCAAGCCTGGCAGAGATTTTGCTTTTAAATTTGTGTTTCTATGGTTTCCTTCTGTCTCCCTGCCCAAGTGGAACACTCAGTCCTTTTCATTTAGTTTCCACAGACGTTGAACTCCCATCTTGCCTTCAGGGGGCGCTGTCCTTCATCACAGCTACCTCTCGTGCACGCCGTAAAGTTTCCTATCAAAAAGACATCTTCAGACCACCTGTCGCTCAGACACTTTGAAACCATGAAAGGAATCAGGGGATACACTGGTGTAATCACTCCAGATACAAGAGTCGAAAATGCGAACTTTAGCGAATATTACGGGAGCAGTTGTGATGATTGGAAGATTATCTCAAAGCCATTCGTTTTTTTTTTTCCTGCCTGCTTCTGCATATCTTTAACAGAGATGGAAACTGCTTCCTCTGCAGTAGAAGGTAATGACTTTTTGTAACAAATGATGGCCATTTCTGATTGGTTATCGGCAGAGTAATGGATCTTGTATCTCCCCACTTAATTAAATGATAGAAACGGTAAGAGGAGTGAAAAGGTTTAATTTTCTGTACATCAAAAAAAAAAATGGCACAGAGCTCAACTGGCAAAGTGCTTTGCCTTGCAAACCTTGCTCTGAATGTAGACCCAGACACTGCAGTCATGTGCTTTAACTTGAACTTTGAGAAGCACATTTTGGCAAGTGTTGTTTACAACAGTTGTTTCCATTGGAGCCATAAGTTTTTTTTTCTGTTACTAGTACCGAAATGCACTGTGGTAAAAACAAACTTGTAGTCGAAGCGGTTTGACAGTTTGACATCTCTGCTGCTTGGACCATTCAAGCTGGACATCGGACACCACTTGCAGAGTAGCTTCCCTTCAGAGTGAGTCCCAGGAGTGTGCTTACCATCTCTCACTCTCACACTCATGTCACCTCTCTCTCGATGACGTCAGAAAAACACCACAGGAGTCACCTCTGTTCACCAGGAGTTATAAGAATGTTAATCACAATCGGTTATTGGAAGTCCTTGCTTTTGCATTGGTGAGCTCTATCATTGGGCAGCTGGTTTTCCTGGTTGTTTTAAACCACTCAGAGCTGGGCAGGGGAGCCAGTTACAGGCCAGACTGTCGCGAGCAGAAATAAACAGAAAACCACAGTATGAGACTGGATTAAAAGGCTGCAGACTCTATGGCCCTGAGGGTTTAAAAGAAAAAAAAATGTTATTGATCCTAAACGAGAAAGGCGGGGAGGGCTAATGTAAAGAATACATATACACCCCAAGACAATTCCAAAACGTGTTGTGTAGCCCGTCTGAGAAATTCGGCCAATGAGGAGACTTCCTCCTGGCTTTAGACAGTGATCAAAGCTGATAGTCTGTGCGGTGGAGACAGACGCCAGACACTTGAGGGTGTTCTCGTTTGCTATTGATCTGCGGTCTCAAGAGATCGCCTTTCCTTCCTGCCTTCCTCCTTCTGTTCCTCTCATCTCGGGCCCTGGATGAACGGGCGACCAGCCCAATGCTAACGTGTGATACTCCTAACGCATGCCTGTCACGTGATGGATGCACCCGTGTCACAGCAGACATACATGTGTCATACAATATATAACGTGCACATGTCACCCTCCAAACATACACCTGTCACACGACAGACACATGCTAGACACACACCTAACACATTTCACTCAGATCATTTTTAAAGCTTTCAGAATAAGGGGGCAGAGGCAATTCACTCCAACATGAACACACCACAGAAATGCACATCCTTAGACTTGGTGTGTAGGAGCCAGTGTGTCAGAGCGCAGTCTGTACCACAGTCTGTTTAGGTGTCTAGGAACCAGTGTGTCAGACTGTACCACAGTCTGTTTAGGACAGTGAGTTATCACTGCTAGCTGTCTGGGCGCAAGGAACTAAATGTCCAATCTCAGGGGCTGGAGCCTTCTCACACCTTCTGTTGCACCTGTGCATCATTCTCTGAGCCTTGCCACATGTGCGTATGTGTGGTCTATATATGCAGAAACGAGAGAAGAAAGTGCGCTGTGTATTTCTTTTCAGACTCATTTCTTCAGTGTGTCTGTAACCTGCTGTGTGTTTTCTTTGACTTATTCTTATTCTTGTTTTTTATTCCTATGTTGCTTTACCGTATTTCTTAGCTTACCCTTATTCATTCTGGTTGTGCTTTATGTTATAATCATTTTTGGAAGGGATTTCGAACACATTGTATGCCCAGCAGTGTAGAATTAAATTTATCATTGAGTTGTTATTGCATTTTCTGTGGGTGCGCATTTCATGTTGCTTCTTCAGACGCAGAGTTTTTCTCTCCTAAACAGCTCTCATAAGGTCAGCGCCAGAGCAGCTTTCCCTCTCCTCGGGTATCAGTGTGTAACACACTGTCCTCGCAGACTCTTCGCGAGCTCACCGCGTCTCACTTGCAGGAGCTTCATGGCCCTTCAAACTGCACTCCTCCATGCAGGTGTTCTGGCGTCCGCATGCGTACCTCACTGCTCGAGCACAGGATCCGATCCGCAGTCCGACAAATACATCAGTTTCCTTTCAGATGCCAAGAGCTGCATTAGAGGAGTGTAAAACCTCGCCACGTATGGCCGCTTGCCTTTCCTTCGCCGCCTTTCCTCTTTGTCTACACTTATCTTCCTTTGTTTAAAAACCAAAAAAAAAATGTCGAAAGACAGTGAACCATTTGGTGTATGAGTGATGGCTTCAGAAATGGAAAAATAAATCACTTTTTAACAAGCCTCATTGAACAATTCCTAAGAGGTCTGAAACAGGCTGCGCACTCTCAGAGATTGCTTTCTTTGATGCCTTTGTGCTACGGCAGACAGATTCAATCCAGGCCCATGTATTATTGATTATTCTTGTCACCCTGAGAAATCTGACAGAGACTGTTTACAGTTGAAATCAGGCTCTCTTTTTCAGGCGAAGCCGTAGATCACATGCTTATACTCAAACGCGGCTCTCATCTCCCCCACTGCTGGGAAACAGGTGCACAACCTCTGGCTCCTCGTTGATTAAGACCCTTGTTTTGATTGTGGCCCAGCTCACCTGGTGTTCCCTGTGCAACCTGGTTCCAACACTAATTCCCCGCAAAGGGCAAAGCCATTGAAACTTGAGAGTCTGGTAAACTGAGGCACACCTGTGTTACGCTGCCCAATATGCAAAGGCCATGTTGTTTTATCAGTTAATATTTAGTAAAATGATAGTAAGTGGGAGATGCATGGTCATATGTTGTGCACTTCTTCTCCTTCTTATTCTTCTTCTTCTTCTTCTTTTTCCTGATTATCATTATTATTATTATTATATTAAATCATTTGTATTATTTATTTAAAAAATTATTTTAAAGAGGTTTCTTGTTTGTCTTCTGAGCTTGATTCATAACAAGGAGCTCAGAGGGGTTGGCAGAGAATTGAGAAATTGGTGAGCAGGTGGGAAAATTCAGAGAGTTTTTTTTTTTTTTTTAGTTGTAAAGAATGAAAATCAATCACTAAAAGAATGGCGTGTGTGGTTACCCCACTGCAGTGGAGGTGTGGGAGTGAACGGCAGAGGTAAAGTGTTCTGCTCTCTGGGCTGTCTCCCAGAGACACTATGGTCACACCATGAGTTAGAGGAGCGCTCGTGCAAATGAATTCGCTGCAGATTTTTTTTTTTTTATTTTAAATTTGGCTCAGTTTAGTCATTTCCATCAGACTCTAGAGAGGGATCCAGACTGGCACAGCATCCGGTGTGCTGGGCTTTCAGGGGCACGATGACTCGGGATATTTCCCTGCTGTCCACGCTAACTGTGCAGCATCTGCTAAACCAAAAAAAATGTTTCGCCATCCTGAAATGACCAAAATATTGAATGGAGATGAATAGGTGTTCTTTATCGGTAAATGAACTGCTGGTGATGCAAAAATATGGGCAGACTTTTGCAGAGACAACTTTACGTTTACTGAGTAGAGAAGGTGGTAAGCTCATACAGCCACAAGGTGCAGCTCTGAAGTTCTAGGGGTTAAACTCAAGTTTTAGCACCACCAGCCCTGCAAACATAGGAGAAAAATGTTTCGAACCCGTGACCAGGATGCAGATAGTAGTTTGTTTAAATAACATCCCCAAAATCATAAAATATCACAGGTGGGGCTTTTATATAAATATGAATATGTCTCCTAAGGTCACTGTTAAGCTCAGTGGCTTTGTGATTCTCTGCCTCCTCACTTTTCCCAGGGTTAGATTAATGCCCTTTCTCTCTGTGACCTGAGCCAAAGTGTCACTGTAGAACGCACAGCAGACGGACTCCTCATTTAAAGACTCCACGCCGCAGGGAGTTACAGACCGCAGGAGATGCAGGGGGTTTTGCCTTTGCAGTGTGAACTTTAGGACTGTAGCACCTCCGTCCTTCACCTCCAGAAAGTTTCCCATCATGCTCTGCTCCTACTGCTCTCGTGGGGAGAGTCCCCATCACCTTCCCTCGCCATCATTTGGTGAAACGCTGGCCAGTCGCCTCTCAGGGGTCTGTAACATCCTGTGCGTGGAACAGAGAGGAAGCTCGGAATCCAGGTGATGCCGGGGGCTGCCTGTTCTCCGTTTTCCCTCACCTGAGCACCTGAGCTGAGACACTGTGCTGCATGCCGTCACTCTGCATAGGGTGCCGATCGAGGCCAGCGTGCAGGCTCCTGAATAAAGTTAGCATGACAAACATGAGATACCATGGGTCACACTGACATTTAATGACTGATTTGCTTAACTCCCTCCTCCATACCTTATCCAAGACGTCCCTTATCTGAGGCATCCCTTACATAAGATGCCCAGTGTTGTATCCGGTTTTGATTCCGTCCGCATTTGGCAACCCTATCTATGCAGCAGATTTTGTTGCTGGCAGTGTAAGGTAACTTGCACCTTGCTCCAGGGTACAACCGCAGTGGCCCATTAGGGATTCAGCCCTGAGATCCTCCGGTCCAGGGCCCGGCGCTGTTCCCTCTTCTCTGCGTGCTGTGTCACTCTGTGCCCAGGCCCCGAGGCCACTGACCCTCTGTCCTTGCCATCTGCAGGGCCGATGATGTCACCGCTCGGTGATGTCACAATGCTCGCTGGCATGCTCTTGGACCAAGGTCACAACCTCGGCTACGGAAGCATGTGTTTCAACTTAAAAAAAAAAAAAGACAGTGCATGTGCTGACAACGTAGCCTAAAGAGGCTGTTTAAATCACTGTTTAATGTTGAGCTGTTTTTAAATTTTACGCTTATTACCACAAAAAAATAAGATACTTTCAATGCTTACCGTTTTTTTAAAGCAAACCTTAAAGCACACATATTTTCTTTATTTTAACATGTAAGCCTCGTGTGGTAACATTTGACCTTTTAATGTATAACCTATTATATTGTACACCTGCCATGTTATATTGAGCTCTTTAAGCAAAGTTACAACGTAACTGAAGAAATGAAATTACTTTCATTAATAAACAGCAGATATGCAGTCGAGGGTGTCCATAGGATATGTTGTTTTATGCGTTGTCCATACATTTACTCATTTTAGATGTCGTTGTTTGTTTTACACAGCTAGCCCACCTCTATCAGTCTGTATTAACTTTGTCCTCATTAATGGCCCTTTATTTAAAGTAATGTGGACAAGCCATGCCAAAGTTCTCATTACTAATTTAGGCCCTTTTTCAACACTGATCTGAAGTGAAAATGTCAGCATTTTCTGTGGTCTGCAGTGCATTTTAAATGGACAAGGTGATATGTCCTTTAAAAGTGTCGGAATGTTGAGGGAAACTTTGATCATTTAAGCACCTGCTTTAAGGATGTAGACGCTGCATTTTTTTTTTGTTCTAGCCATTACAACACATTCAGCCTCCACAGCTTCCCCAACTACCAGGATGACAGGATAACAGGACAATCACCCTGTCCCCACACCAAATATCTTGTCCAGTAAGCAGCAAAAGCAGACTCATTTTGATATTTTAAGTGTTACCAATGTATCACAGCATATTTTTACACCAGACTGTAAGTATCACACTTTTGTTGGCATCTGAGAGGAGGCTGAAAGGTATCTCTCACAGCCAGGGTGTCAGTCTCTGATGCTGCAAAGTCAGATTCTCCTTACAAGGAACGCGTGCTCTTGGGGGAGAGATGACAGCTTTCATCCAGCCAATGAAAATGCTTCCCCTCACACTTCCTTTGGAACCTGTGACACACTTTGCATTCGCATTCAAGGTGCGAAGACAAACAGAAAGGTCTGTCTGTGTTTGATCTGTCAAGCATCGCTGTCAAAGCACGGGGTAGCAGGTTAACCATAAAGAAAAGAAAAGATTTCCGAAAAGCCCGGTTCAAAAGATTTTCTGAAGTCCCGTTTTCCCCTCTCTGCTAGCACAGCCTCTGTGTTGTACAGGCACAGTGGTATGCATGGCGTTGGCAGGAATTAGGATGTGAAAAACAGTGAGCAGAGACATAATGAGGTGCACACACTGCTGTCTGCAATGTGCTGAACCGATGCAGACTGGCTGTTTCTGCAACTGCAAGATGCAGGAGAGATATTACACCAATGTAGTGTGGTTGCACCCTGAGCAGCTGTTTCCTCCACAGTAGAGATATTATACAAATGCACTGGCCAGCTGTTTCCTCTGCAGCAGAGATATTATACAAGTGCACTGGCCAGCTGTTTCCTGTGCAGTTGGAAGATGCAGTAAAGATATAATACCAATGCAATATTTTATGTGCATTATGTATTTAGTTTCTTGTGCACGTAAAAAATGTATTGCATGTGCATGCAAAATTTTCTGGTGTTCATGCGACGGTTTGCATACTCACCGGATAGAGTGCAGTGAAACTTCCATGTGTGCTTTTAAAAGTGTGTCTATTTTTATATATTTATTTATATTTATTTATATATTTATTTATATTTATTATATAATTTATTTCTTATCATGACCACTTAGGGGCTTCATAGGATGTGGTTCAGACCAGAAAGAAATTATTTGCTCGTAAATTATTCTCTCTACTTATTTACTAAAAAATATGCTACAAACATTTCAATATTCCCTAAGCCTCTTGTTATCCTTGATTTTTGTACATTTTGCGCATGTGCCATCGTTTCTTGAAGAGTATGTTTTGTGTCATATTTTTTGTGTTATCATAAGCACTTAATATTTTATCTTTAATTGAGAAACTATGCAATATAATAAGTAGGACTGAAATGCTTCATAAGTGTTATGAGGTGTTAGAAGGTGTTATTACAGGACATAAAGCAAGCTGTTTACTGCTGTAATTTCAGCCTAATTAGCCTGCAGATTATATTAAGTACATTCTGAAACATAGTTGGACTTTTTAAATTGTCTTTTTGTATTAAAAGGCGAGATGGACCTTTGGGAGGTGTATTTTGAAGGGAAGGAGCTGTGCTGCTCTATATCCTGTCATACATTCACAGTGTAAAAAAAAAAAAAAAAAGATCCAGTCTGACTCAAGCCTGAGTGCAGTGTTCAGGTGTGGAGGTGACAGCTACCTGCCTCCTCTCCTCACCTGGACACTGTCAATCTCGCTGCCGTCATGCCGCCCAATGGCGTTCCAGCTGTCAGTCTGACAGAGGTGTCTGAGGAAAAATGGGAGTTTCATCTGCCCGCTGGCAGGAAGTCGCTCTTCCGGGAAGAACTTTTTTTTACTAAAAGTGTTGCCAGGGGAATCTTGTGCCCTTGGCTATTTCGCCTGGAGGGGCAAGCGTTTTTCTCCCTCATCTCAAAACGAAAACATGCCCACGCCAAAAAATGTGTGAGTGATGCTTTTAGGGGCAAGTGCTATCAGTGCTGCCTATCTGTCTCTGTACCAGAAAGAAAGGAGAGTAAAAGTATACCAAGTAAGACAAAAATCAGCATTATGATCACCAAGGCAAAGAGCCAATGCTAAGTCATTGTTTTTTCAAAGGCATTTTATTTTAAAACATAAGAAAGAAAGAAAAGAGAAAATACATGTTTAAGTCTCACTACTAATTTCTGTCACAGTGGAAGATATAACCAGGCCATCCTGTGAGAACATTAGGTGTATGTTTCCCAGAATCACACAAAATGAAATTGTTCTTACACGTTTATTTTGCCTTAACTCTCATGGGGAACTGTCCCCTGGTAAGAGATTTTTTTCAGCTATTGTCAAAAGAGAAAAGTGAGGCCACAGCAGAGAATCCATTAACAGAACAAACATGAGCTTTAACTGAAGTTTTATCTATTAATTAATCTCTCCTGGGGAGTATCCATACCAAAGAAAGATTCCTGCATGTGATCTGTGTAATTCTGCAGTGGCCCGGGGCTGTGTCTAATGAACCAACACACACACACACACACACACACACACACACACACACACACACACACACACACACACACACACACACACACACACACACACACACACACACACACACACACACACACACACACACACACACACACACACACACACACACACACACACACACACACACACACACATACACACACACACACACACACACACACACACACACACACACACACACACACACACACACACACACACACACACACACACACACACACACACACACACACACACACACACTCACACACACACACACACACACACACACACACACACACACACACACACACACACACACACACTTCCACACACACACACACACACACACACACACACACACACACACACACTCACACACACACACACACACACACACACACACACACTCACACACACACACACTCACACACTCACACACACACACACACTCACACACACACTCACACACACACACACAAACACACACACACACACACACACACACACACACACACACACACACACACATCCACAATACAGTGCACAAAAAATATTGCCCTTGACTTTCACTGCTCTGGCACAATATTCAAACGTATTATTTTGAATGCAATCCTAACCAGCGATTTAAAATTTTCTGTGCTCTGTTTGCTAACTACAGGCAAGTTGTGTGAGATAATGGTTTATGTGAAAAACAAGTACCAGTCTTCTTTTCATATCCTTCTTCCAACAAGGTTGGGAGACAGTCTATGCAGGCACTGTGACTAACATAAAATTAAACCATGGAGAATTGTGTAATTAAGATAAAAGGGCCATGATATGGCACAGTGTTAAGTCCCAGAGGGTGTTAAGAGCTTTTTTTTTTTTTTTTTCTAACAAGCAAGAGTGCATATTTTTTTCTTCTCCCTCTCATGTATGCAGAGCACATTCCAGAAGGATGTATTGTTATGGGGTTAACAGAACAGATGGAATTATTTCACTTCCTGACTGAAAATTCTCCCTGACCAGAGAAGCCAGTAGGCAGAATCTCATATTTAATCGTGTGTGTTCGCAGCTTCCATAAAGTGTTTCGCTCCTGGTCCTGTTTCACCTTGCAGATTATGCACATTTCACCACTGCCACTGCTGTGCACGGTACAAGCGTGAACGTTCACCACAGAGCCAGAGAAAGGGACGTTCTGTACTGTATGTGCCGGCGTCTGCCTCTGTCTCTTTCTAATGGATAAATGCCTCGTTTGTAAATGTTAAAAAGGCCCTGATCTGAACTTGCAGTCCTGTGCATGAAGTCAAGCAGAGAGCAGCTAGGTAATGACCATGAATGCTAATCCTCATCTCCCATACCCAAGTATAAGCTCATTTTGTTTTCTTTTCTTTTTTTTTTTTTACTCTCAAAACACAATGAACAGCCTGTTGGTCACTGAAAAAATGCAAGAGAAAAAAAAGAAACAGCAGCAGCTTTAACACTTGCTCTTATTAAAACTTAAGCGCAAGAACTTGTTGGGTAATTTGGGCCGTAGCCCAAGGCCATGGACACACACAGACACACGGGCATGCAGCTTCTGCTTCACAGAATAATGATGGAAGCTTATTTGCTCATTCAATGCCCTGCTGATGAAAGACCTCACTCAAACACTTATCCTCTCGCCTGCATCGGTACTGTAAATAAATATAATTGTTTATTAAGTGACCATCTGTCATGCACAGCTTGTCTCTCCCACGGGAAGGCATTACGGGGCCAATAACTAGCGCAAGCAGCAAACAGAAGGGTGTATTAAGCAATGCTACATACACAAAACATAAACAGCAATATACTCCACAGAGCATCCCAACCAGAGTGAATCTTTTAAGGCGAGTCTTTACTACTGCAGTGTTATCACTGCCTGACTTCAGGAAAAGATTGGCAAAAAAAAAAAAAAAAAATGCAGCTGGTAACAACGCAACAAGATTTAAATGGCAGTCTGCAATGAATGTATCCTTCAGTTCATTCTATAAGCCCAGAGAGTGTTATAAAAGCATGCTGTAAATATGTTAACGCAGACTGCACATTAGGTGTCCTTTTGCCCTTCTCCCATTAGGCCTAAACTTTAAGTGAGGAAAATAGCACAAATCATTTATGTCTACGCTGTAAGTGTTTTCTGCGTGTTATGTATTTCTTGTAGCGCAGAACATCGGGGTGCGTGCTCTTGTCATCTGTGCAAAGCATGACTCACAGAATGCTAATTTGTACTTGGTGACATGGGATTAGTGAGTTTGCAGAAGGCTCTTCAGATAGCTTTCCCCGTTTGCCGTGTTTGTCGGGAGGCTTGCTCTCTGTTGTAAATGATTCCCCAAAGATGTCGATTTCAGCTCAGTGTGCTTAGAGCTATGTGAAGGGATTTGAGGTGCAACCTGTACACCTGCACACTGCAAAAACAGCTTTCCAAAAACGTTTCTGATGCAATTCATTACACTGAGGCATCATGAGCTATTTATATATTTTATCAAAACAAACTTTTTTTTTCTCCATGGGTGCATGTTATCGAAGGGGAAAGATACTTTCAGACTCGCATGTCAAGTGTCAGTACTCTGTTAGCAAAGCTAAAACATGACATATATTCTGTATACAAAACTGACATATGCATATTATATGCATATAATATAATACATATTATATGTATTAAATGTATAACTACTTTTAAATTCAACGTTAATGCTGGCAAAAGTCACAGAAGACAGGAAATTCATAACATTACATCTGCATTAAACTCAGCCTATGTACTACTAAGGCTTTGTAACACATTGATTTGATACAAGCTATGGTGCTTCAGCTACATTAGGTTACTTTACAAAACATGTACTGACCACTGGGCCGATTGCTGAGGACTCAAAGAGCAAAATATACAGTCCTCAATGGAATAAAGGGAATGATCATGTAAGTATTTGGTTACTACACCTTTGTGGATATGTCTGTGGAGATATGTGGAAAAACAAGATAGATAATTAGATAGTGATGGCAAGGCAAACAGAGTCAGTGGGGCGTGGCTGAAACGCTGCCATCTCCTGGCCACACGCATGCTTCACCTGCTCCTGGAAAAGGAAATGTCCGCCACCTGTAGCCAATTGCCCAGCGATCAACCCGAGCATGAAAGGACGTCACTGGCTGCGTGTGCAGGAGGGAGAGGGTGCAGCTGAGAGACAGAGAGAGCGCCGCGGGGTACTGTGAAGTTGTGAAGCAGCCCCGGTTGTTATATATAATAAAGGGAGGGAGACGGCTGAGATGGTTGGGATCTGACGTCTCTTTGCTGTGCATCTTCTGCTGAGCTCCCACGCGGCATACTGTCGTCAGGGTGTCACGCCGCCGTCAGCCCACGCAGCGCAACGACCCACGACGCTGTCGCAATCGCAGTGTGCGCACGCTACGCAGGTGACACAGCCACACAGCCCGGGGTGCGAGACCCGCCCCGCCAGAGCCGGGGAAGCTCGGGTGAAGTCCTGTGGAGGCAGTGATTTCATTTTGAGTCTTTTCCGCCTGTTGTTGCATTGGTCCTTTTGAGTTATTTTTCTGCAACAATCGTAATTTGTTGCCTTTTCCCCGTTTAATAAATTTTCCACATCGTCCACACAGTGCGTTGTGTTAAAATATGCACACACACACACACTTTATATGTGTGTTTGTTGGTGGAGATACAGAAAAGGGACTGAACTACCCTTCATAAAGAAAAGCATCCAATGAATCTCAGGCACCATAAAGCACACAGATATATATGCAGTGCTAAAAAAGATGTGGCTGTATTTCTCATGGAGAGAGCACAGTGATATTTCTACTTTGAGCTCCCTGCATCTGTGAAGCTGACAGCTCCTCTCGTAAATTTCAGGGATCGTCCATGACTTCGCGCTGCCCAGGTGTCTGCTTGCTTTTCTTTACATAACGTTCTGGCAGCTGTAATACCTGATTCTGCTCTGCCCCTCAGAGGATTTGGAAACCTGAGCGTGAGGACTGTGGCCTGCCTCGTCATGACAGTCGAGATGCGAGGTGACAGAACTCGGGTTCGACAAGACCATCCGCCAGTAAAATCCTGCCTCTCCTCACCGGGAGGAGAGAACTAGACGCCAGGCTGTATCGATCCCTTCATTTCTCATCCGCCTCTAGGATGACAGCAAGCCACATGAAATGAGATGACAGATTCAGTTTCTTGCAAACTCAACCCATGTGCTGGAATACACCAGAATACGCCTCTTATAGAATATACTTCTTCAGGTTTCACCAGCCAAATATCAGCATTTAATACAGCAAAAACCAATCTTTACTCACTTTTTTAACCTTTTGAGAGCCTGTGCGTACCACTTCTCCAAAGCAAGTGTGTCATTCTCAGTGTGATTGCGAAGATGTGATCTTCCTAATGGACATTTGTTCCCTCCTGTCTTTATTCATGAATGTGTATGAATGTGTATTTGTGTTTGAGGCCCTGTGTGCATTTGTGTTCATTTACAGACTGGGCAAAAGCAAGCTTTTTGTCATCATGTTCACGGCCGCAAAGTAAAAGCATGAGAATGTGTATATTACTGGTAGAGAACCGAGTGATTAGGTAATTGAATTGCAAAGCTACACCCACCAGCTGTTAGAGGAAAGGGAAAAAAGAAGCAAGGACATCACCGAGGAAGGTTTTATTTCACTCTTTTACAGCTTTTTTTCTTTTTTTACCTTTTTAGATTTTCCTGTTTTACCAGTTTTTGCCCGTCCTATTTATTTACAGTAAATTATTTATACATTGAGCATTTCCATTCTCGTGTTTTTAAGCAAAAAAGACTTTTTTCTAATCGGAGAAGTATCACCCAGCTTATTCGCATATGTTATTATGTTTAAGTGACTGGACATGTGAGAGAAGTGTGGAGGGGTATTCCTTTTTTGCTGAAACGCTTTTAGCCGTTATTTCTGTGCTCCTTCCTGTGTTTGACTTTTGTGCTTGTCGTGTTGGGCAGCTTCGGTTGGTGGTTTTCCTCTTCCTCTCAGGCAGCGAGCAAGGCTGAGGAAGACTCCCTCCTCTTCCTCACTCCCTCGTGCCGCAGAAGTGAGCCTCTCAAACTCAGGCCTCCAGTGCCAACGTCGTCCATCAGTCATCCTAACCAGTCAAGACCGCTGGAAACACGCGTTTAACGAGCGCCATGATGTATGTCTTTCATCTGATTTTAAAACATTTTAAGTGTGCCTCATTACCATTTGCCTTGTCAGGTGTTTAATTTCAGCAGCCTGCTGTTCACACTTCCTGCTTTTAAAGAGCTGTCAGTCACCCAATTAAGCAGGCAAGTAAATACAGAGAATTAGCATAAAGCACATGACATGAGTGATGTGAGAAGTGCTCAGATCGATTGCATACACATTCTTACCACACTGTATGTAAAGACTGAGGTCTTAGAGTGCAGATTACTGAAAACTGGAAATTAACTGCCTGCTCATTACATTCTGAGAACAGAATTTTCCTGAACAAACACCTGTGTGTGCTTTAGAATGTCTTTGTTCAATACCAAAATCATTACATATATATAATCCGCGTATATATGGATTAATGCTTATCAATGCATATTTGTGAAACTGTTTTTGTGCTGCCTCTGTGGACATGCAACGATTGCCCTTAGCATGACCTGTTAAACCACCATTCTCTAAAGGCCTAATCATTTCCTCATTAAACTGTAATGCTCCTTGAATGGCACATTTAAGGCCCACAAATTAACTTGTGCTGCTGTATTTCATCACTGTGTGGCATATTATAATTACAAATCTCCTCATTTGTTGTCTTTTTGTTCTTTTTTTCTCTCTGCGCACTGCCAAACTCCTCAGCACAAAGCGGCAGTCTCAGGCTACTGTATAAGCCAATGTAATTAGCCTTGTCTCCAAAGCATTTCTTAAGAGATGTCTTAAATCCTAATATGACATCAAGTGATACAGACAGTGCTGGCTCCCCCTCCAGACATATGTGCATTGTCTTACACTAGCACCAACAACAAAAAAGAAACATGAATTACGCTCCAACGCAAGTGTCAGGGAAATGCGCCAATTTGTTTTGCCAATTTCCATCTGTTTTCCCGTTTGGCTCCGGTAGGAAGGCAGCGCAATCACAACACGAAAGGCAGAGAGCATTCTGGGAAAGCAGCAGAGGAGAGGCAGAGGGTTTTTATTAATGAAAATTATGATTTTCCATAGCTGTGAGGATTGAGGATGATAAGGCCTGTTTGGTATTACAACTTAGGGAAAATAACTGACAGCATTCATGCAAACACATGCATGTATGTATTCACACACAAACACAGACACACAGACACACACACACACACACACACACACACACACTATATATCTATATTTGTGTAAAACATATCAGTATATCATAAGTTTTGTGTTTCTAGTACATAATTGGGTAGTACTGTATTAAATAGAATCTGGGCGTTCAGTGGGGCATAACATCATACTTTGCACTTATTTAAGTCTGTTCATTATTTCCACAACATGCCTTCCCTAATTACCTCAGCGGCCAAACTCCATATTGCAAAAATTACAAAAAAGGGGGGGGGGTAGTATCCACGTTAGAGAGGACAGGGAATCCCATGCACAGCTCCGGGAATAAAAAAAAGGACCTTATACGTTTGCTCTGAGCAGCTGAACTGAGAGGCAATTATTTTGAGTGGCAGAAGGTCAGATCATCAACCCTCTGTCATGGTTAAATGTATGCAATGGTAAAAATGTGATAACCTGCATGTTGACATCAGTGTGGTTTTCTGTTGACTGATGTTTGTTGAGGTGGTGTTAGTGCGGGAACCCTGTAGACCTGTGCAAGTAATGGTGTGGACACTTCAATCAATTACTCAATTAGTGGAACTAATCAATCAATCAATCAATCAATGCACCTTCAAACTTTATTCTCTAAAAAATTGTAATGTTTTGGGGTTATTCTATGTTTTGTTGTTGTTGTTGTATTTTTCTAGGACACTATCATAATAGAAGTTCACTTTCATGGCAAACCTTAAGGGGAAAACAAACAAAGAAGACCTACTGACAGTTGGATAAAAGCTGCCCCAAAAAGGGTGAAATAACATGCTTTTTTATGACATCTACTCAAAAGCACTATTGAAAGACGTTTGAATCATTTTGCTTGCAAATATAAACATTTTGTCCAAAATGAAAAAGGAACCACTAAAGAATTAACAGTGTGCACATGGACGATGAATTGTGACCCTTTCATAAACATCGGGAGGAACAGGGATGGATCCCCTGGGAGCCAGGAGAGGGAGAGGGAATTGCTAAAACCTCTTGGACCAAATTCCGACCGGTCCGGCACAGGTCGACCGCGACCATAATCAGCCAGGGATGGAGAGAGACCAGTGACAGGTGACAAACAAGGGGACTCAATTTCGGCTCAGAAATGAGGGTGCGGGGACCAGCTGGGGCTTCTGGCCCCTCACTCCGCCTGAGAGACGGCTGTCAGATTGTTTACCGGCCACTGGAACCCGAGTCGGTCCGTCCAGCGTCACTTTCCATGCCAAGGTCACTGAGAACTTTGACTTCGAGGACTTCATCCAGATCCCATTTGCACAGCTGTAATGGCAGAGTTCTTTTTATAGGCCGTTGCACGCAAGTTGTGGTTTTGTGGAGACAACGATGACGATGGGTTATCGTGACTGACAAACAGTCTCTAAATGACAAACAGTCTCTCAAATCCAGAAATCCAGATTATGCATTTAAACCTCCTGTCTTAAACTGTTGGGAACAATATGTAATATGTGAATAATACAATTACGTAATGGTGACAGTCAACTCAGCCAGCTCCATGTCCGACGTTTCTTATGCAGTGATTGTTGAGATGCGTCCATGCCCTTGTGAATATTGTTGAATAGCAATATTGGATGTATGTTGTTAAATCAATGATAATGAAAGGCAATAAATCTATATTGCTAATATAACCTTTCAGTGAAGATCACTTCCCCTTATTTGTTTCGGCTTTTTACAATAATACCTATTTTACTTGCAAAGCATTTTACAGAAAGCCCTGTTAAGGGTTAACCAATCCTTACACATTTATATAATTAATTCCTCCATTCTTTTTTTCTAATAACTACTCACTTATCACCTGCTTAGTCAGTATTAACTGTGATAAACTTCAGGTGAGCAGCAAACCTATAAAAAAAAAAGAAGAAGAAGAATCTGCTTGTGAACTCCGGCAGGAAGTAGTCAGACGGCTACCTGATGTAACACTCAAACTGAATTCAGCCTCGTCCCAAAGCCGGTATACAGGTTTAATCATCCTGGCCAAAGACTGTTCTGAAGCAGAGTCACTGAGGCAGTGGTCACCTTAAATTACTGCGTGTCAGAGCACTGGCGGTGCAGTGAACAGGCAGAGAAGGAAAAAAAAAAAAAGGAATTTTGTGTCTGAAATTCATCAATCGGTGTGACTCTTCCGCTGTAATTACCTCTGCCCACCCATCTCGGCACCGGGCCAGCGGAGGGCTACAGCTAATTATCTCCCTATTTGCCTTTTTTCCTCATTAATACCTATTTCTCAGGGCTCATCGAACAAGAGAGCCACCTTCATTCAGGCGACAGCGCACTGCTTCAACAAGTCTCCTGTTCACCCTGATGGAAAGTGAATATGAAGAAAATGTGCATTTTTGCATAGTTTTGCATTTTAATACATTGCAGTATATATCAGTATATATCAATGCACACACACACACACACACACATTTATATATATATATATATATATATATATATATATATATATATATATATATATATATATATATATATATATATATAAAACAATAGTACTATTTGACAGCTGTTGATTTTTGAAATCAACTGTCTCTCTCTTTTCCTTCCTTCCTTGCCTTGCTTGCAGTTTCTGTATGCGATTCTCCCCTTGTTTTCCTCATTTGGCTGCAGAGACAGAAATGTGCTGTTTGAGCTTCCTCCCTCCAGCTTTGGATTCCAGGCACTCGCGCCCCGTCTGCAGAGACTCCATTACCAACGTGTGTAAACGCCGTCGGCGCTAGATTGTTTTCTGGGGCCGGTTGCTTAGTAACCTCATTGCTGTAAATGTGTGATTAAGCTCTCCTGAACATCAAGCGAAAACTCCCCGAACACTTTGAGCATTTAATTCCCTGCCTTGCTGTTTATTCTCTTGTTACTTTTGATTTAAGCCTATTCCTTTTTAACGAGTCTGACACGTGCTGTAGGACACTGAATGCATCTGTAAAGTGGTGATTACTGTCTGGGAAAGGAGAGGAAAAATGCATCAACAGTAATTTCTGAAAATACACTTGTGGAAAATTTTAGGCTTTTAAGTAAACAAGGAAGGGGCTTATCGACTTTTCCCTCTTTGTAAGCATGCCAAAACTTGTTGAATATTTACTCTAAAATATCACGCATTTTCTTTGTCTGCTAATATAGGGATTGGTTTGATAAATAAACATAAGCCTCCTATCTTGTATTCAAAGCGATGAAACTGAAGGGTTTGATAAAATATAATGCAACTTTCAATATTGTTTTGATAATACCACCAGTAGCCATGCCATCCTGCAGCTCTCTCCTGCCTGACAGCTCACCATAAGCACTGCTTGGCTGGATTTGACCAATGCCCCAGTGCAGTGATGGGGACTCTGTGCTGTAGGAGATGCCACCTTCCAGATGACATTTACATTTACATTTATTCATACGGCAACTTACAAGTGAGGCAGAGTACAACACAAGCAAAAAACCATAAAGAGTCAATATTAGCAGCGTTGCATGACCAGGTTTCAATGGTTGGCCAGACAAGGTACAAGCTAGCTGGTAGAGATAACAAGTGTGTTAAACCATTAGATTACTTTTTCATAGTTTAGTAGGAGACAGTTTTGAGACATGAGAAATTCCTTTAGGGGGTAATGCTTCAGGTCCTCAGGTGAGAGTGGAAGAGCTGTGTCTTCAGAAGTTCCTTGAATACAGAAAGGGACTCAGCAGAAGGAATGTGTGAAAGTTCATTCCACCACAGGGAGACAATGGCAGAGAAAGTTCTGGATAGTGATGAGACATTAATCTGACATCCTGATTCTCTGCGGACATCAAAGATCACTTACTGCATAGAGTAGGGCGTTCTCTGGCGTCCTGGCTAAATTCCAGTCAGGCTTGTTCAATCTGTCCATCTGATAGCACCCCAGGTTAATTAACTAAATAATTCCCTTCCTAGGTTGTTATTGTAAAAGAGAATCAGTTCTCAGTTTAAGCTACCCTGTAAGATAAGTGAAATAAAATATAAAGAAAAAGAGCAATAATGTACTGGATAAACTTATAGTGTGATCTCTAATTTTAAGATTAACAAGAGAACAAGTTAGGTAGAGTTCAAACACAAAGTATCACCATATAAAGCATAACAACCCAGCAGCAGGTTTAAATTTGTCAATAGTGCAAGGTTTAAATTTTATTTTTTAACCACTTTTCCTACTCACCTGCCTAGTTACAGAATAATCAATAGTAATACATCTTTAAAATAAAAGAAAAACAAATGGTGAATCCCATTAATGTAATGTATCTTTAAAAGAAAAAAAAAAAAAAAAACAGTAGATCCCAGAAATGAAAAAAATTTACAAAATGACTCTCTGATTTCATTAGTCTGTATACATACCCCCCTTGTGACCTGCCCTTTATACTTTTGCATGCGTGCATATGTTTTTGTGTATGTCAGACATTATTTACCATGCCGAAATCCCCACTCTGTTAAATCATTTGTGTTCAGTGAAATGTTAATGACTCGGTTCAAAAGGTGCACTGAGGTATGGCAGCCTCAGCACAGCCTCGCACTGTGAATAATGCATTCCCCTGCAATGATTGGCTCTTTGAGCTGCGCATAAGAGGACAGACAGACGCAGGGGGTGTGCGGTGCGGAGTAAAAGCGTTCAAAAATGCAGCTCTCCAAACGTCCATTCCTGTGCGAGTCAATACCGTTTGAAAAACAGGGAATGCCACAAATGCAACCGCACAAAAAAAAAAAAGCAGGTCGGCGTGGAAGTCAATACGGTGTTAAAATTGAAAGGCCAGACGGCCCCGCCGCAGAGGTGCGAAGGAAAGCACTCCTTTCGTCATCTCATCCAGTGTGCAGCTGAGCAGGAAACATTGTGTGTTTGAAGAAAAGGGCCTTGACTGGGGTAAACCGGGAGAAAGGGTGTTTCCTGGGGGTAAAGAGGGAGATCTCTGGTGGCCGAATCTGCACTTGAAACTCTCTTTCGCAGGTCGGCCGTGATGCCCGTCACCTGTGAAACGAAACAGGATGAGGCCTCTCGGTCCCCCTCAGGTGTAAGCACCTGTGAGCAGGTTTGCAGAAAGGTGCCTCACGGCTGGCTGCTGCTCCTCGAAACTACTAGTGCTGTCAGATTTTCTTTTTAATGGCGGGGGCGGGTCAGCACAGGAGGAGGGCATGTAGCAGGAGAGCCACAGCCCTGGGTACCCTGTTCCTGACCGCAGGGCTGAAGAGCTGGCAAACAGGCAACGGGTTCAAATCCCGTGACACCTTCCAGCCGAGTTTGACCGCAGGCTGGTTTTGCTGTACCTTTATGAGGTCAGTTTCCATGCTGCGTGACTGAAGTCCTGGAGATCTTCACGCTCACTCTGTATTTTCTTAATGCATTATTTAGCTTTACATCCCCTCACCAGCTGCATATTAGCATGGCATTGATCAGCCCCTTCCTCTTTCCATCTATCAAAGACAAACCATTTTATTTATGTTTTATGGTGTATTACAAATTCATTTACTTACGAATTTATTCTCCTTGTGATTTAGTATTCCGGAGCTTCTTATACGAAACGCTGGAATCGCTCCTTTGGTTTTGATTCAAGTTCCAATCGCAGAGATTTAATCGCAAAATTAACAGCAGTAAGGAACAGCCGCGTTCGAATGCAGTTTGTCCCACGTTGGGTTCAGCCCCATCAGCTGCTATTAAAGCTGTGTTACATCAGAGCCTCTCTCTCTGAAGGACTAAAATAACAGCAGCCTCGTGGCAGCAGTGGAAGCAGGTGACTGCATACCCTTAGTCGGGAGAGCTGGGGTAATTACTGAATCATTTTCTGTATTTTTTCCAGTGTTACAAGGCATGACTTCATAATCATAATTCATAATCACATCATAATTCACCTGTTCTAGTCTCTGCCGCTGGGTTCTGATGTACAGACATCTTCATGGCTTTTGCTTTATGTGGCAGGGCCTGGCATGGGAGGCTTTCTTTTTATCGTTTGTTTTCAGTCGCTTGCTTGTAAAGTGAACGCATGGGGTTTTAGCACGGTAATTGTGACCTGATTACCTTCACCTGTTTTGATGTTTCCGTTTAAATGACAAGCACTGTTTGTTCCCTATAAGAGGGCACTGTTTATAGCTTTTGGAAAAGCTGGCTCCATCTCTGTGCACAAAACAGGCCTCCGCGTGTGGTAAAAAGTAACTTATTCATGCAGCGTAGTGTTTTATACAAATATACAGGCAAAAGGATGCTGTTTGAGCAGAAAACAGTCAAATGTATTCAAACCCCTTTTCTTACAGCATGTCATTTTAACCGTGTATCACACTATTAATGGCTGCCGTTAGACGCGTTAATAATTGGAGATGTCTGATCCTTGCGAGAGAGGAAAAAAAAACAAAAACAATAATGTAAATTTTAAGTGCTTCCTGGGCTGATGTCCCCCCCTCCCCCAGTTTCCTGTGTTTTTTGTGGAGACAGACATTGCCCCAGTCAGA
>CM032898.1:1900000-1915000 GCA_019176425.1 Megalops atlanticus | reverse complement strand
GAATGAGCTACTAGATCTACAAGCTTCATAATAAGTGACACTCCCTATCTCTTCTCAGCATATGAATAATCTGAATCATTTACGAGCAAGATATTTTTTAAGATCTTCTAGTGAAAACAGAAAAAAAAACATAACAGTTCATATTAATACAAGCAGATCATTTGTTTATGTGGGGGTTGAACCACACATATCTCACTGATCTTTAAAAGCTCTAATCATTTCCATGGTGATCAATGTTTTCTTTGGTTACGGTCAAATTACATTTGTAAAATAGAGCACCCCCACCACAAACACACTCAGCATTCCATAGTTCTGTTGAATAAAATTTCTGTCACACAGATTTCAATAGCTGACATTGTGCAGACGTGATAATAACACTGTGAAAATAACAAGGAGGTCTTGAGCAGGCACTATGCTTCATCATATACAGCGAGGAAAATCATTCTATTGCCCTCGTTGCACATGAGCATGAAATATTATGACATCCCCAGATTTCACACCTTTAGCCCGCTGGTACTGACAGACAGACGGACTGTGGAAACGGTTCACCTCCTGAAGGAGGGTGATTATGCAGTATCTGATCCGGTCTTCCGCTCCACGCTATGCGCCCCTCCAAAAAACGGACGTGATTAATCTCGTTAGGCTCGGACACAGTCAGGGCCGCGTACTCTGAGTCATTAGAGGTGATCTGTCTGCCGGCGGGCAGGAGGCAGCTAATTACCCACCTGATTCCTCTGGTCACCGTAATCTCGACCTCCCAGAAAGACAAACCGCAGGCGCGCTTGAGTCAAAAACTAAACACCTTTTTCCTACTAATTTTGTTTCAGTGGTTTTCCTAACCTTCAGTGCAATATTCCAGTCACTGGATATTCTCCTGTCAACATTTTAGAAGTGATTGTTGTGTTTGAATGCTTGGTGCAGCAAACTATAAGTGCAGAAGAAGAAAGAAAGAAAGATTGCATGCTTTTCCGTCTGTAAAGAGAGGAGTTTATTAACTGGGTGTTGTGTGCTTTCATCTTTTGTTGAAGGGAACAGGGCTGTTTCTGCAATCCTGATCTCTGCTCTGTGCTTCTCTTCTTGCTACACAGACCTCTGCCATCCTCACAAAGATAAAAGGTTCAGACTTTGTGTTTTCCTGTCATTCATGGAATTGTGTTTCTGAAAGTGTGGGATTGTAGTGATGTAGAGAGAGACCACATAGACTTAGGATGTGAGATCATAACAGGCTGGGGAAATGGTTCAATCCCTTACCCTTCAGATAAATGGAGCCTTTCTTATTGTCTGTTAGAATAAGAGACTGATTATTTCTGAGACCAAGCACAGATGGACCTCTATTGGCACTCTTCTTTCTACCCTCTCTCTCTCTCCCTTCCTCCCTCTGTCTCAGTTGAAACTCAAACTGTCTCTTTACTCTCTCTCTCTGTCTCTTAGTTGACGCTCAAACGCTCTCTGTCCCCCCCCCCGTCTTTATTTCTACAGTAACAGCATCCAGACTCAGAGTTTCTCATTTCTCTGACAATGTGATATAATATAATGCAGAGGAAACTACCGGCACACTCTATTCCCCAGCAGGTTGAAGTTTCTCAGGTTTAAAAACCCCTGTGGCTCTCCCAGCCCTTGTGCAATGCCTGTTTTAAGCAAGCCTTGTACAGACTTGTCACGCGCATATTATAAAACGCTAAAAAAAAGCACTCATACATTCATGTTATAAATCAGACTCTGTATCTGTCATCGCTGAAGCATCACATAGCGCCCACTCCAAGGACAGGACGGCATACCACTGCTCTCCACAGCTCTCGTTTGACCAGAGCCAGGTGTCATGGGGGCGGGGACATTTTTGCTGAAGGTACGAGTCTTCGGTCCCAGTGGGGGCGAATCCCAGCCCCCCTCTCTCTCATCGCTGATGTCCACCTCTCGGCCAATAAATCTTTGGCACAGAGGCGGTGACATCAGAGGACAGCTCTCCACAGGAATCCTCAGGGCCCGAGTCACAGCAGAAGGTGCCGGAGTGGAGAGAGACGCTTCGGAACGTGGTGCGACCGGATCAGGCATTTCCCTGCACTCCTCGACCAGAGCGCCGGGAAACACTGAGAGAGGGAGGATGGACAGAGTGAGGGAGGAAAAACATCTGGCCTGGACCTGAAACACGGTTCTCTAGGTGACAGTGATTATTCAGGTCTGTCTCCAGCACACACTGTGGGAATGGATCAGTTCAGTGAATAAAGGCCCTGATCAATTAGCAGCAGGAGTTCCAGTGTAACTTTAGTGTTTGGCCTTTAAGCCTGTTGCGCTATACTTTTCACACACACATACCAGCACGCACACATGTGCACACACACACACACGCGCACACACACACACACACACACACATGCACACACACAGATATATGCACATACGCAGGCAGACACACAAACACACTCACACACATACACACGTATATACACGCACTTACGCAGGTAGACACATATGCACGTGCGTGCGCACACACACACACACACACACACACATTTCCATAGTAGAACAGAGCTAATATTTGCTACAGCCCTGTTCATGCTGATACATCTAATTTCCTTGTCTGTTTTAGTTTCTTGAAAAGAAATCGACCCATGGGTGTCTGTAAAATTACCTGCTGTGCATTCATAGGCTGGAGGACATTGCAAGCGGATAGCATTGCCCCATTATCACCGAGTGGACGCCCTTGGAAAAAGAAGTAGGCTAAAACAGAACACGTGCCATCCTTGAACTGAGCCCTCTCCGCACAACACACACGCACACACGCGCACACACACACACACACACACACACACACACACGCACACACGCACACACACGCAAACACACACACACACACACACACCTGTCACTGCAGCCATGAAATCATGGCATGTATGCATGCCTTTAGAATGCATGCTGTTATTGATGGACTCCTCATGGGGGCTGGTGCTGTCCATTAGCTATGCATTAGAAGGGTCTGACTCTCCTGATTCAAGGCTGCGATGTCCTGTCACGTGCAGAATGAGTGTCAGAACAGCGGGCAGAAATTACAGCGCAAACACCCCGCCTCGCCAGAGGGCGATGGGAGTCCCTCACAAATTTAGCGGAGCCTTTCCACGCATTACAGGACGCGAAAGTGGCAATGTGTGTAAGATTTTAGGATTTTTTTTTTTTTGTACTATACGGTGTGTTTCCTGTGTCTTGTCAAAGACCTATAACAGGGATTTTTTGAGACGGATCATTCTTATTCTAACATCCGGAGCTTAGTGAAACCTTCAGCACTTTTCTCGGGTACACGCTGTGCCCTCTCGCTGGTATTGTGACTGAAAATGAGACACAGCTGTGTATGAAGACCAGCGGATGCTGTCAGTGCTGGCGTGAGACTTCACATCACGCGTGTGTTGCAGACTCACTCTCAGTGTTAGCAGGCCTTCGGTTTGTGTGTGCCGACTGTATCATTTTTCCCGGTGCATTGTGGGAGTGCTCTCGTGCTCTCAGCTGTACAGCGTACCCTGGTCAGCCTCCGGGAGGCTGCGGGGGACAACGGCACCTTCAACCTATGCCTCTGTGTGTGTGCGTGTGTGTGCGTGTGTGTGCGTGTGTGTGTATCTAACAGTAGCACAGGCCATGCACAAGGTTACATTTCTAAATGGAACATGCCACCATACATGCACATTTATTTTCTGAGCACATTAAAGCCTAAGATATAATAGTCTGTAAATATGTTCTGCATATTTAGGCAGGTTTTAATGCACAATTCACAAGGTCAGCTTGCAACATCAGAGGTAATATCTATTCAAAATTAGAGGTTAGAGATCTCTCTCTTTCCATTCCTGTCTGCCCCCCGTTGTTATAGCATGGTGACTGATCTTAAAAGCACCAGAGGGAGAGAATGGGAGAAAGACAGACAGGAATGGAGAGAGAGAGATAGGGATGTGGAGAAAGGGAACCAGAGAGGAAGAGTATGAGAGGTGTCTGTGTTGGAGAAGTCACAGGTCATTTTAACTGAAGCTCATTGCCCGGTGAAGTCACAGCAGGGGTTAACTTCAAAACCCCTTGTCAGAGAAATTCAGCAAAACGACCCACAACAGTCAGAAGCAGAACATTCTCCCCGTCTGAGGGGGGTTTTGGTGGGAGCTGGAAACCCGTGTTTACGCCTGCCGCTGTCGGCCCGTGGGTGCGTGGAGCCGTGTCCCCGCTCTTGGCGGTCCCTCGGCGCCAATGCGAAATCACTCTGTGACGAGAGACGAGGTGACATCTGCCACATGCCTGACTGACAGGTATTGGCAGTAATCAACAGTGCTATCTGTATGGGAGCCGGCCACCGAAACGTCAAACAACACAAGGCCTGCGCATGCCACTCAAAACAAGGGGACATGCAGGCCTCTGGATGGTTCAATAAAAACAGGTTTAATCTGGTACTCTGTCACGCCTGGTATGGCACATTAAAAGGATCTCTGCTACCACCAGGAATACTGCTGTCTTAACTGGAGATAATGACATCACATTATAGACTATTCATTGTAACTTAAAAAAACACACACATACCTGCACACACACACACACACACACACACACACAGCCACGCACACACACACACACACACACATACACACATGAACACACACACACACACACACGGAGGCGCATATACTCCTGAACAAACCCACACTCACACAGACACAGGCCCATATGCACACGCACACACACACACGTACGTACATGAACACACATACACACACAAATAGGGAATATAAAAACCCAAGTTCAGAATTTGTTACTCAAAGACATCATTTAACTAAATTTATCCTTTAAAAAAAACCTGAAATCCTCGGTAATTAGTAATGTGTTATCAGAGGAGTCAAAAGGCTAAACAATTATTTATGTCTGTGACAAGTTAATTATATTTTGAAGCAGGGTCATCAATCACTGGTGTCAAATTAAGGGAAGGTGAAAATGAAATCAATTATGTGCAGTGGAAATGGATTTGTCCCAAATTGTATATTTAATTAATTACAGACTACTTGAGCATAGGGATAATCGGATCAGATAGTGAGCTATGAAATATTTACCTATGAGTCATAGGGTGGCCTGAGGTCCAGTACAATAACAGACATGGTGTAAAGTTATTACTCAGGAAAGTAACAATGCTACTGGCTGAGGTGTGCGTGCGTGTGCATGCGCGTGCGTGTGTGTATGTGTGTGTGAGTGTGTGTGTGTGTGTGTCTGTGTGTGTCTGTGTGTGAGAGTGTGTCTGTGTGTCTGTGTGTGTATATGTATATGTATTTGCATGTGTGTGTGTGTGTGTGTGTGTGTGTGTGTGCATGTGTGTGTATGTATTTGTGTGTGTGTGTGTGTGTGTGTGTGTATGTATTTGTGTGTGTGTGTGTGTGTGTGTGTGTGTGTGTGTGTGTGTGTGTGTGTGTGTGTGTGTGTGTGTGTGCATGTGTGTAAGGTACAGGTGTACACATGTCTTGCCCTCATCATGGAAACATTAAGCAAGAAACTTGTGTCCATGTCAACAGTTAACAGGTGACTGCATTCCCACCAATAACAGAGGAAAAAGTCTGTCTGCAGTTCTTATTAGCATTTATCTGCAAGATGTGGGCTGCAGCTTCTTCCCCTAAAACACTAACCTGCCAGCCTTGCACATGCAAATATTTTATTAACATATAAAACAGATTTAGTTTTATTTCTATTAAATGTACTTAGGGCTGCTGGAATGAAACAGGGAGTGGGTTGGGCTGAAGGGAAACACCATGCAGCTCAGTGTTATGGCTGACAGCGTCAGGCTATCTCCCGACAGCCTTCAGGCTCTGAGACTGCTGCACCTTGTCTACCCTTTTCTCCTGGAACTGCAGATAAGCTAAATTACATTTTAAAGAATAAAATGTGTACCATACTATTTTTAAAAGAGAAACCTGTGAATATAGAATTTAAAATAAAAAACTAGGCCTTAGAAATGAAGGAGAAGTTATCGGTGCCAACAGTAGTGCCTTTTATCAGCCGAACCTAGGACACGGCGTCTGAGCAGAGACCGCCCTACCCTTAGGCCTCGCTGGTGACACATTGGCTGACTTCCTTCATTGGCCATTTTTTTATACACACAGTAGAGTGAACCATTCCAATTCACAGTAGCATGAACCTTTCCAAGTTGTTATCGTAGGTCATTGTGTCCAGGATAGTATCATCTGGTGACAGATGACCACTCTCCTTCATGAGGGTCAGGAATAAACAAAACACAAATGAAATGTCAGCTGACATAGTGGAGTAAGTAACTTGGTGCTTTTGTACACCAAAAGCATTTTTTTTTTTTGCGTTGATACATGATACCTCACACTGACTCCTGAGGCACCTCCCCCAAAGGTCCATAATTGCTTTCTCTGTGTGGTTTGGTTTCTGCATTGCAAGATCATTTCAGTTACGCTATAATTGAATGAACTCACTCTCTGCATTGTGCATCACCTCCATGTCCACTGAGGAAACCACCACATCTCTGTTGCTTCGTGAGTGGAAATTACACAGATATGCAATAAATAGCCATGTATTTTAAGATTTTTTCCGCCTCATTAAAGACAATTAGCATTGTACTGGAATAATAACGGCACACCTCTCTCTCTCTGTGCTCAGTGTTACTTAAAAATAACCAGGAGTGAAAATCCATACTCCTCTTTCTCTTATCATTTTATGAATGCTGTCCTTTTTTATAATCTATTTCTGTTTGCTTTTAGTCACCAACATGCAGGATTATGCATATCATAAAGCATGAAAGTTATTGATTATCTGAAGATTTGATGGCTTCTTTTTTCAACTAAGAGAAAATAGAACCCTTGATATTGCCATGTTTATGTGCTGGTTCACAGAAACAGGTTAACTTTTATCAGGGACTGCCAGATCCACTGATCGTCATACTGTCTGGACCTGCACAGTCCCTGACACATAGTACTGTCGCATTCTTAGATAGTGTACTAGCAAGCACCAGTTTGGTGCTGTTTCTGTAGTTCAGTGTCCCTCTATCCTTTGCAGTGAGGATGCCAATAAGGACTGGGGGGTGGGCAAGCACACAAATTATGGGGTTTCTTATCCCAATTGCAAGGGCTGTGTGGCCACTAACAAATAGTTGAGGGCTGGAAAGCAGGGGCATCTAGTTAAAGTGTGAAAGCTTTTGATATTTTGTCAGTCGGTACCTCATGGTCTGTGAGAGTGGTTCAGCTTTGCCAGTCTATGAAGCCGTGCTATCTTTTGTTCCAATAAGTTGCTTCAGCCGTTAAAAAAAACATAAGCAATATCGTTGTCAGCGACCCACACAAACCCCAGTTAGCCTGTAACAACAGGGAATAAATGTTCTTTGATGGCAATCCCCTGACTGTAACTGGCCTGAAATAAAGTCCAAAGGCGGCATACCCTGCAGTACTGTAGCGAAAAATTTCATAATTATGACCATGGCATGCATTCGCATTATTATACAGGACACTCTGTGATGACTTGTGCGTGGCTGTCCATGCACAGCAGAGTCAAAGGTCATGGCTCTGGTGCTGTCACACGGCTTCGCTCCCATTGGAGAGACCCTTCATCCTTTGTGGATATTGAATTCGGATCAAAAGGAAATGACATCAAAAGAGCTCTGAGGTTCAAGAGATGAGGTCAATTCATTTGAATGGTTTTGTACACCAGGCAGCAAATGAAATCTTTTTATTTTTTTCACAGTTAAACAAATTAAGAAGAGCAAAGAATGTCCAAACAACTCTGGTATATTGTGACATAAAAAATGTGCACTTTCCACCACACAGAGATTGCCATGGCAGTGGGTATGTGAATGGAGAACTGTAGATGTTTGTAGTGTGACACAAAAAGACTGTGTCACTGTGTGAACGTGTTCCTGTGAACTCCTTTTGGGGAGTAATGGATTATTGGTTTCTGACCATTAATAGATACCCTCTCTGGGATACGAAACACTGGCATTTTAGAGCAAGCTTTGTGTAATTTAATCATCAGCCTCAAACGTGATTTATGAATCTTGTATAATTTCAGCAGGCTACTGCTTCAAAATTAGTAGTAGTTTATTTTTAATTTAGTTTTTTTTTTTTTTTAAAGAAATATTTTAATTGACTTTCCGCTGATTTATTAAATTTACTGGGGTTGATTATACGCAGCCTTGGCGGAGATGCCCTCTTCATCTGGCCTTGGCAGTAAGGGAGGTTTAATCTCAGGCTCTGACAGATGTGCGGTGATGAAGAGGTTGAGCCGGTGCTGTGCAGTACACAGGTCTGTCGCCAGAGATGATGCATGATTTCAGCAGCGGCTTCGTATGGAGAATAGCTGCGCCGCATCCACCCCCACCTCAGATCCGCTGCACACAGCATGCACGGCTGGGCTGTGATAGCTCCAGAGACCTTCACTCTGTCGCTTTGAGCCCTTCCTGGCTCATATATGCCCTGGATAAATAGGGAAGGGGATGATAATGTTACAATAGAGGTTTTGTCTGTTTATCTGTTGCAGAAGGAAGCAGTGGCTGAAAGGATCCAGGCTTTTACAGTTGTTCATAAACTTTGCGAACTGCTTGAGTTTTTTTTTTTTTGATCCTGAAGTACATGACACTTCTTTCTTTTTTGGAGAGAGAGAGAGAGAGAGAGAGAGGAGAAAAGGCCATGTGGTGTATAATATGCATATTCTCAGGAAACACTGCCGTTTTGCTGACAGCCCCTCTGTGTTCTGTCATAATTATCTGTATTGACTTATTGTCACTGGCAGTGTAAACAATGAGGGTGGCAACAAATGAAATATGAATTGCTACATAGACAATTGTTTTATAAAAACTCTCTTCACTGTAATGCTTGACGTCAGTCTAGGCTTTATGTTTCCTCCCTGCTTCTTTGTCTAGCCTCTGTTTTGCATTAGATTGGAACTAAAGTGCTTTCATTTGCAGGACCTGTTAAAGATTTTTAAAGTTTGTGAGTGGGAAATCCAAGTGGAGAAGAGAAATATGTATCATTATTGTATATGTGCAATTGCACATCATCACAGTCATGGAAACATAAAAAACTAATAACACACAGCAGCTTCATAATTAAATCAAGTGCAATTATATAAATATCAATTCTTCCTCTGGCACATGCATCAAAGTACTTTATAGTTTGCTGATAAAACAAATGAATGTCTGATTGCAATATATTATAGACATGACTGTGTATCACACACTAAAGTACTGCGTCAATTCATGCACAAATGGTTCAGTCTTTGTGCTGTTGTCAAAATGTCATAGCTGTAATATTTTTCAAATATTTTTTTGTAACGGATATAATTCTCTAAGAGTGATTCTTCTTTATTATCCATGTGTTTAGGGATGAAGAAATGTGTCCAGACCCAACACTGATGTCCTGAGGTTTTCAGAGAAAAAACATCTGACGCTTGTAACAGCCAATATGAAATAAATGCAAAGTGTAATTTACTGTGATCCTTTGCATTGTGTTTAAAATAATAGGTTTTCAATCAGATTTTAAATGTGGTTCTGGGTATGTTTTTGGATTGGGGCTTTTCTGTGCGTAGTTCAGTCAGAGTGGACGTAGCAGTAATTAACAAGACTGATCACATTGTTTCTCCTCTTACTTTTTAAGATCCATCTCATATTCATCAAAGCTCAACATAGGGGCTACATAGGTCTCTTTCATCAGAGATGTTTCAGAGCTCTAATTAGGCCCACGCGAGAGAAAAATGAATGAAGCGTTCATCGATCTCAGACTAGAAAAAGGATAGTGAATTTAACCACTACTCACATGTTGCACCTGTGAAACAATTTTCAGCCCATATGAAGTCAGGCCATTACGCACACAATTGGGGTTCAAAGCTTTCACACTGCCAAATATCACAAGCAGTCTGTCTGAGAAAAAGACAAAAACTAAAACCAGGAAACATTGGGCAGTTATTGTTCATAAGAATATTTATAAATTTATGCTTGAAAGGACCAACATTTCAGATTATAAATATGTCAGGATGATGGAGTCAGCTTTGTTTCAGAGTCAAATCTGTAATTACATGTGACATTCTGAAAAATATTCTGCAATGCTTGGGGCTGATACATATACAAGGAAACAAGATACATACACCTGTCTGGCTTAACAATGGATAGCAACAGTAAATGCTTTGTCCTTTAAGCAAATAACGAATTCATCTGACTGAGCCTTTCTGGAGATTTCAAGCTCTGAATCACAGTATCATTTGACAAATGCAGCTGTCACACCCGCTCCCAGTCAGCCCGCTCAGCCACGCCCCGCTCAGCCAGCTCAGCCACGCCCAGTTCAGCCTGGCTCAACCACACCCACTCAAGCACACCTGTGAGTCATTCCTTCAATCAAGCCCTGCCTTTGTAAGGACTCAGTTCTGTTACCTCATTGTGAGGTATTGAACCTGTGATTCTACGATTCATTACTGAGCCTGCTCTTTGCCATTTCTACTGTGTTGTTCCCGTGTTTTGACCTCTCGCCTGTTTTTTGGACCTTGCTTTTGTGTTTTGGATTCTGGTTTGGATTGCTTCTGATTCCTGTTTACGACCTGTTTTGTCCCTGACCACGCCTTTTGGATTCTGTCATTAAAACCCTGTAACCGCATCTGGATCCCAGTCTTTTTCATTACAGCAGCATAGATCCCCTCACCAGTTTCCGATTAAATTCAATGCCATTCTCTCGCAGAGTATCCCTTAAGTCACAATTATTCCACTCTTGCCGTAGCAATGCATATCCACTACTATTAATCTTAAGCTTCTCAATTTTTGAAATGAATGCACAGTGATCAATTAATGTTTCTGCTTCCATATTTTAAGATATCGAAATAAAATGGAATTATCTACTAATGGGTCAACAGGTTGGATTTTTTAAGGTTTAGCTATGCAAAACAATGTAAATGTTTAACAATGTAAATGCAAAACAATGTACCAAAGTAATTTCTCTCCATTCCTCTGAAGTTCATTGGCTGTCACTGGCATTTAATTGACCAATAAGACTGCAGTTTCATGGTGCTGCTCAGCATCTAGAGAATAACACCACTTTGATCCTGGTGTAGTTAACACAATAAGCAAACTGAGAATATCGTCATGGGTTCTTGCAGTCCTTAAATAAACCCTTCATGTTTTAGTTAGAAAGTATTTTTCATTTTCTTCTGCTCTGTTAATCCCCCTCCCCTCCCCCAACCCCCTCCTGCATTAATCCTCCTCCAACCAATCACTTTCATCGGCTCAATAATTTTCCTCCTAAACACTAATTCATCTGACTGGCTGAAGTCTCTGCCTGATTTGCATAATGAAAGCGCATTGGCTCCTGTGCACTGCGGAACGGCGGCAGGTTCTCCCTCGTGGGGTAACTGCTCCGCTGGCCTTGAGCGAAGACTCACCTTCCGCTCACATTCAAGATGGCCGCCCGTCTCTTGCATTCATTCTGGCATCGGTTTAATGAGCAGAGCCGCTCTGATTTATCCGCCTTCGCGTAACCTTCTTTTGCCTTTCTTCTTTCTTTCCTCAGAAGTGTTCCACACTTCCTCCCCCTTCTGTCTCCTGACGCTCCATCCTTGCCCCGGCAGCTCCTCGACCTCCAGCCCCTGTCCATCTATCTTTGTGAGAGCACCTACTGCCTCCTCCGTTTGTGCTCGCGCTCTTCCCCCCTTTTTTCCTGGCCCTCTCCTCTTCTAATTATAATGTCCCACGGGTCCGTCTTCCGCTGCCTTTCCACTCTCTCCTTCTTGGTTGAACTCTCGTTGTCTCCTTCCATTAGGAGTCGTGTTCGTTCTTTTCTTCACCCACTCCCCAATCCCACAATGCCTCAGTGGAATGATCCTCGTTCCTCTTACCCTGCTCTTACCCCCCTGAAAGTCTCCGTTCCCCTCTGCAGCTCCGTCCCCCTCTGAATCAGCTCTGAATCAGCCATTTTTGCACCTCTTTCACTGTCTGTTTCTCGCCTGTGCTTTCCTGGTGCGTTGTGGGAAATTTCTCCCCCGCCAGTAAATCCAAAATGCTGGTGCTGTAACCCCTGTGTTCTGTTTTCATGTTCTTTCTCTCTTATAATGAGCGCTCCATTGGCATCAGCAAATTCACTTCAAGTTCAAAGGGCAGGCCACCCTGAGGTGACACGTTAAGATTCCCCTTCAACACTGTTGCTTACAGTTTGTTTGCAGATACGGCGGCGTCTGATAAGTTAATTAGGGATTCTACTTGCCACACATGTTCACCATTTAACATATTTGACGATACTGCCAATATCCATCACAGTCTAACCTCACTTATTCCCAAACAAAAGATGTACCCCCCAAAGCACCACCCAGCAGCCATCTATAAATGATAGCAATTGTCGCAAATTTGCTGCAGCAAATGACTTTTGCCCTATTGAGGAAAGTTTATGAAGTACTTAAGAGGAACAGCGTAATGTAATTAAAGTTATTTTGGGACATCTGGGGAACGGAGGTGTAAATTAGGCTCGCACAGTGTGTTTCTAACGGGCTCCTCTCTCATTAACACATTCCACCTCTGGCTGTGTTGATGATTTAGATATATTTGCCTTTTTTATTATTTGTTCCAGTGCAGCACGCATTTAAAAAAAAGAGACTCTTTTAAGATGCTGGGAGCAGGGCAATATCACTGTGTAGCACAGTATGAGCTGAATGAAAGTAAACCAATGGAATTTACCCCAGCTTTCCTCCACAGCAAGGGACACTATTAATCTCAGCAAAAAAGGCCTTTTTTTCCACTGTACTTATCTGAAATCCAAGGCTAGGCTGAGATATTGTATCCCATTGGCAACTCCCCACTATGACAATTTGTTCTCTCTTCCAGTTCAAGGGGCTGGGTTATTTAAGATAGTTAAGATAGTTCTGAAGATAGAAGCTGGGGGGGAGGGTTACAGATTGCACACCGGTGTCAGGTAAAACATTTTCGGCACAAAATTTGCAACCCCCACTTGTAAATGTTTATGTTGAAATGTCAGTGCCTGCCCTGATGGTAACCACCAGATTAAAAGGAACTGCACTAGCTCATTCTAAGCCTATGGATGTAAAATAAAGGGTCAGCGGGAGTAGGTTTAATGTATGGCTCCCTCTTCACTACCCGCTGTTCGCTTGTGTGCGCTTTTTTTTTTTTTTCGGATAAGATCAGCAATTCCAGGCCGACCGGCACTTGGGACGTTGCTAAGGACTGGAGTGGAAGGTGGAGTGGGAATGGTGAGTCAGACACATTGCGTCTCTGCAGACAGAGAACGGCAGTAGCTGTTAGCCGCTTCCGCCCACAGCTCCACGGTCACGCGTATTCTCGGCCTGAGCATAAACGTTCAGTCTCAGATCTCTGTTACCAGCATCGGTTCCTCTCTGTTTCTCTCCCTCGCTGTCAAATCCTTACAAACGGGTGAGAGACCCAGCCTCGATAGTCTTTAATGGGCTCTGTGCTGAATTCGTTATAAGGAATGTCATTCTTTGGGAAGCATGAGCCATCTCTCCTGCGTACATTGTTCTCCCAGTGCTGTGTGTTCATTTCCATTATGATTGAATGTGTGTGTGTGTGTGTGTGTGTGTGTGTGTCTGCATGTCAGTGTGTCTGTGTGTCTGTGCGTGTGTGTGTGAAAGGCTAGAGCAAAACACTGCTTTCAACTGAATTTGTAAATTCTAAAAAATAAAGCTATTGCCATCAGGTTTGTCTGGATGCGATTCATGAGAAAAAGCACAAATCCACATTGTTGGTGAATTATGGTTTTCTGTTTGCACTTAACCTGTTTTTCTCTCTGATTGTAGGTTATCTTAAATGTAATGAAATTGTGTGTGAAACAGGGCAAAATGAGAGAGGGCAGGCCCAATTTCTCCCTCTCACAAATCAGCAGTTATGACCCTGTATAACCCAACAGTAACGGTAGCAAAATACGACTTTAGAATGAGTCATTCCTCTTCCTAAAATGAATCTGAGGTTTCAGATGAGACAAAGATAATTATCTTTGTGATTTGGCTTATAAATTGTTTTGTTGAGTTTTGAATCATAAGCTGCATTTTTTGGCACAAAAAGCTATGAATTTTTATTTGCAGGTGAATTGTATTTCATTAATGAAGAACAAAGTGAGCTTTAATATTGCATAAAATTTAGTAAACCTCATTCCTCTTTATGTAGACAAATGTACTTATTGACACACACAAACACACACATACACGCACACACTCACTCACTCATTTACGCATGCACACACGCACGCATGCATGCACTCACCAACACACCCACACACACACACACACACACACACACACACACACACACACACACACGCACACACACACCCAGTGTGAGGTGTGATACACTGTACAGTATACACTGTAAGAAGTTCCTGCAATTAAGCAGATCAACAATGGCTGTGCCCTTCACTCATGCCATCACAAGCTGATCACATAAGTGGCTCCCCCAAAGAAACAGCAGTACCTCATTTTACCACTAGATGGCAGAAAGACACTAACAAAGGGCTCCACCAAAGTTTTCACAGACCACAAACCATCTGTCTCCTTGTGCTTATTCAGTTCAGATTGTTGTTGGCTCTGATAACACCGCAGTGAATTAACGCGCCACCCAGAATGAAGGCTAACAAGACTTCAGGAGTGAGTAATCAGGCGCACCTGTTTGGGAAATATCGGTAAAGCCTCAGTAATAAGCACAGGCTCACCTCATTTAGCGCTGATACGGACCGCGGATCCCTGCGCCGCGCCTGACAGCATGTCGATTTGTTTGGACGCGCTCGCCGCTCTTTGTGCCGGCCTCAGCAAACCGCCGTGAAGCCGGATCCCGGCCCCTGCTCCAATCACACTCCACGCCCCGCCCGCGCGGAGGCTTCCAGAAGGAACCTCCACGCAGCGGGTCCCAGGAGCGCCTTTTATACGCGACAAGACATTTCCTGTTCATTCATCTCCTTCAGCCGCCACCCGTGTTCCCGTTACCGCGGCCGCCTCAGGAGACTCCCGCGACTTAACCTTCATTTCCATGCCTCCTGTCTCACAACA
>CM032898.1:1852500-1895000 GCA_019176425.1 Megalops atlanticus | reverse complement strand
GAAGAAGAAGAAGAAGAAGAAGAAGAAGAAGAACAACAACAACAACAACAACAACAACAACAACAACAACAACAACCCCCAAAAAGAGCCTAACTCTCAGTGCTGTATAGGTGTGAGGTTTGATCTGCCAAACTACAACTCCCATTTTAATAATACCTGACTACTCAGGGTAGCTTCTCCCATGTCTGTGGCTTCACTGCTCATGAATGAATATACATTTTCTCTCTATATCTCTAAAATACTGGCTAATACACTATTACATAATCAATTATCTTGCAGATTGCTATGCTGACGGTTGTTCATCGTGGATATGCAAATAGATTAGATGTGCAGAAAGATTAGGAGGAGGTCTAGACTGTTATGTAAACTCTTATATATCTTTGAGATCAGAGGATTTATCAAAGAGCGCTTTTGCAGCTGCTAATGACAGAATTGTGGTACTCCTTGCGCAGAACTCATTTTCAAGCACTGTTGCATATTTATCAATAACAATTACTCCTACGGCTAATGGTGTTTGGCTCAGACTACCAATTTAGACTTCCCTCTCTGCAGTTCAGTCAGACACCTCCAGCTTCAGAATGCGCGATACGGACATGTTGAGCCCAGGAGAATGATAATGACCTGTTAAGAAGAGACAAGAGGAAAGAATGCATGAAAAAACGGAGGTGCAGGAAGGTTCCAATCTCTGGAAACATTCTGGATTCTGTCTCTTTCACAGCACAGGGGCCTGCTGTGAGAAACGCAGAGATGGATTATGGGATATGACGGCCAGGGAGTTTGGGGTGAAAACGCAGAGATGGAGTATGGGATATGACGGCCAGGGAGTTTGGGGTGAAAAAGCAGAGATGGAGTATGGGATGCAGCAGTGTGGGCAGCAGTGTAATATAGTGGTAAGGAGCAGAGCTCGTAACCGAATGGTTGCAGATTTGATTCCCCACCGGGGCACTGCTGCTGTACCCTTGGGCAAGGTACTTAACCCACAATTGCCCCCGTAAATATCCAGCTGTATAAATGGATAACATGGTTAACAAAAAAAAAAAAAAAAAAAAGTAACCTATGTAAGTCGCTCTGGATAAAAGCGTCTGCTAAATGCCAGTAATGTAATGTAATGTAATAATGGATAAGATGGCAGAGGGAGTTTGTTGTGTTGAGAAGAATAGTAACAGAAGAACTGAGGACGAATTACTGAAGATGAAGATCGAAAGATGAAGGACTGAAGACAAAGAAAGAAGATACCAAGGAATAAGGAGGCGGTGAGCAAGAGGCACAAGCAGACGAAGGACCTGTATGTTCTCAGCAGCCCCTGCGGGGAGTCTGAGCGCAGGATAATGGGGGTTAAGGGGACTGGCGCTCTGATTAGAGGATCTGTCAGCAAGCAGACAGCCACCCGGTAACTGCCTCATTCCCCTTCCCGGGAGAGTGATAATCGACCGATTTATAGACCGAATATTACGCCTAAACACAGGTAATTATCCTTTCCTTTGTTTGCACGCTCCTTTGGGGCAGATTGGGAGGTGTATCTGGGAACAGGAGTAATTTTTTTTGTAGTTATTAAAGCTTCCACCTGAGGGCAGTACCTTCTAATCTAATCTGAGAGAGGACTCTATCACGTCCTCAATTAATTCCGGTAAATCAGCTTTCAGGGCGAACCCCCACCATGGCAGCAGTTTAACTCCACTTTCGGCATCTCATACGTTGCATGTACTGGCCTCAAGTTTAACATCCTCGTTTTCAGTCCATTTATCTAGGGTATCAAACCAAGTACGGTGTGCACTTGGTGACTCTCCACAATGCATTTAAGTACATACTGAAGGTCTCGCCGTCTTTCATTGGCTTTTATCCAGTGTCAATGGCATTCTTAGCCAACTGGCACTGACAGATCTGCCAAGAGCCTTATCTGATGACTTTTTTTTTTCAGTCATGTTTGGAAAAGAGCAACGCTAATATTACTCAGTAGTCAGTCTAGTGCAGGTTTAAAAGGAATGGTGTCAGACAATTACATCAGCACTTTAAAACAGATGCCCATTCAGTGGCAGATGCCAAAATTGATGACACAAGGCCCTGTTTCAGCCGAAGGCTCTCTGAAGCTAAAACTCAGGGTTGCAACTAGTATTTATTTTTAACTACAGCCAGACAGCCAGTTCTGAGCCTATACTCAGATAATTTTTGCATTGCATATGCACAGTCATGTGTGAGCTTAGGCCCTTACAGTTCCAGAGATCCTCCTGTCTCCAGTCTGTTTTACCTGCTTCCAGCCTATTCTCAGACTCATCCTCCACAGCTCCCCCCAGCTCTGAGACTTCCCCCTGGCACCGGTTCACTCTAATCAACAGCTCGGCACAGTATTTTTACCTGAGCTACACCGCCGGTCTGTTAAAGGAGAGGGCAGCTTCCTGCTCCTAAATCATTGCTCTACTCCGACTACAAGACTTTAGGCTACCATACCAGTGTCTGTGTGAGCAGGTCTCGGATGGCAGTACACTGAAGCAGAATATGAAAATTAGAGGGGTTCTTTCGGTAAACCTTCTTTAACATATTTATAAATATAAATTTATAAAATATTATAAAGTATAAGAAAAATAAGTAGTAGTAGTAACATTTCTATAAAGATTTAATTTTACCTTCATTCTAAGAAGTTGTTCCTGCTGAATAATAAGTTTCACGTTGTGTCAGATCTGCACATATGCACCACCATGTTTGTTGTAGGTGGATACATGCGAATGAGATGTCTGCATGTATGTCTGTCAGTTTCTCTCTCACTAAAACAACTGAACTTATTCTGAAGCCCGCTGCAATCTTCAACCCACATTATACAAGGCTACATTACATTACTGTCATTTAACAGATGCTCTTATGCAGAGCAACTTACATGGGTTACAGTTTTATCCATTCATACAGATGGATAGCTGCTAAGGCAATTGTGGGTTAAATACCTTGCAACAGCAGTGCCTCAATGGGGAATTGAACCAGCAACCCTACGGTTAAAAGCCCTGTTGCTTACCTCTGTGCCACAAACCTGCCATTATTAGCGGTTGCCAGGACACTACCCTTCAAATATTTTTACCTCTTAGAATACCATGTCAACTATATACAAATTGTCTGGGAATAAAACAGATTGACATTAAACAAATAATCATGAAAAGATATGGAAGTACATTAACACACACTGATATTCATGCATGCATACATTCTCACAGACATGCATACAGGCACATGTACACACATGCACATGAACAGACATGTGTGAAACATAAATACACCTGTGTGCACATTTCAGAGGAAATTGGTAGAAGAAAAAAAAAAGTAGATCTGCAGCAAATGAATCAGGAACAAGCTGTAAGTTTATGATATGGCCATACACTTTAAGTCTCACAAAACGCTAAGTAAGTCAAGTGCTATAATGTTAAAGCTAATGTCTGTAACGAAGGAATGCTGGTTTAGTGATTCCTGTTTGTGTAATTAAATTATGTAATTAAATTTATTAATGACAGCTTTTCTTCCTCTCTTAGTACATCAAAGGTTTGATTGGCAGCTGACATCTGGACTCTGAACTATGGTGTATCCAGCATGGAAAACTCCATCGATTAAATTTCGTTTGGCATAGCATTCTTAGAGGAAATGTCCCACAGTATTTCAAAGACGTTCCGTCAGTTACAGGGGATACTGCTCGAAATGAGAGGAAATGATGCAACAAAAAATATCTCAAATAATTTCGGTGGAGGAAGCAGTGGAGGTTTGGACAAATTGTGTTTGACTGGGGATAGAGACATCTGTTAATGGAAGAGATGTGCTTGCTGGAGTCTCCACCTGTTGCTGCTCCGCCTACCTGGCAGCTGGGCGCTTCCCTGCAATTTGGTGCCGAGTGCTGTCACCTGTCCTGCGCCTTCGTAAGGACTGGTTACCTGAAGAGTGATCGCTTTCTATCCTGCTCCAGATAACCAGCGTTTGTTTGCATTGATTTGTTATCCTGTGTTTTTCTTTTTATTGATATGCTAAGCTTGCGGGCATTTTTCTCTCGGTTTCTTCTTTTAGTTTGTTATATTGTTTTGTTTTTTTTTTTCCTTAGGTGGGAAAGACCCTGGATCCGACGCCCTATTGCAGGGTGGTCCAGATTTTCCCCTTTTATTGCTTTGTTAATTTGCCGTCCCGCTTGCGTTTATCCAGTATTGCATTATGTTCCGGTAACGGTTTGGTGGTGTATTTTAGTTTATGCTAAGGATTCGGGCATTGACTCCGCGTTGTCGGAGCGTGGGGGACAATTGGGTTCAACAACAGCCTATATAGAATGGCACACAACTGTTGTAGCAGCTCCAAAATTTAGCTGTTTCCTCTTCACGTATTTGTCCAACTATCCACATAACTCTGCCTTTTTGCTCAGCAATCGCAGATAGTTAAACGGATAGACGGGTGAAATTTTAAGCACTAGCCCCCACCTCCCAACGCGGTGGCAGGGTGAGCAATTTAGGCAGGAGCACAGCCGTGCGCTCCAACACACGTCCCTGGTCTCACACCTTTACGAAACAGAGGAGCAGCCATCAAGGACAGATTGTGATTAAGTCTATGTGCGAGGTGCCGGGGAAAGCTGCGATAACCTGCAGTAAGTGGGTTTCAAAACACAGTGAGGAGAAAAGCAGGAGCTGGACCTCATTGGAGAAATGCTCCAAAATACTACAGTTCAGAAGCCTCTAGAACTGATTTTATTTTGATAGATAACATTGGGTTAGTGTTTCAGCAATGTGTTTCATATCGTGTTTTGTTTTATGGTTAACCTTTTCCATCACATCTATTTCAAAGCTGCACATCCAGGAGGAAGTAATGAAGCCACAAATTTGACTAATTTATTTCTCCCCTTCCCTGTATTCTGCCTCTCAGACTGCACCCAGGACAGATTTTCAGACTGATTGATACTGGAGGACAGAGCTAGTTATTCATACGACTGAGGTAGTTAAGGATCTTCATTTACCTCAAGGTGTGGCTGCTTGTTTGCTAGTGAAACAATAGGAGAAAACGTTAAGAAAGATGGATTGCCATGTTTTTGGGGGGTTTTGGGACAATACTTAATTATATACCTCTTATAAAAAAAAATTAAAAATAACACCCAGAACATATCTCAGCACGGCCCCTCCTCCTGGTGTTCACTACAGTACTGTAAATAAAGATCTGAGGCTTTTATATCAAAGCCTTTCTGTGCTGCTGCTGCTGCCTGGGTGCCCATGGGACAGTTCTACAGCGCTGAAAAGTAATGGGGGGAAAAAAGGAAATCATATTCATATTGCAGCATGAGACAAAACGCATTGTTTCGGGCGTGGGCGAATTTGTTTGCTGTGATAATCGCATCGACCGACTCGTGTTTACCCGGAAAACTAAATTCCCAGGGCGCGAGCGCGCTACTTACCACTTTGGCAGAATTATCCTCACAAGTAATTTCACCTGTTTTTTTTTTTTTTTTTAATTGTTTTAAAAGAACTTAACGGCTAGTTCAAAGGTTTTAATATTTCATTCTTGTGCTTTAATAATCCATGTTTTGCTATGTGCCCACACATAATATGAACTTTTGGTTTACAGGCATCTATTCATTTTCTTTGTAAGGTGTGAATAATGAGTTTCCCACAGAACTGTGCAACTCATTATGGGATGTTATTGGACCACAGAGGGCTGTTGAATAGTCCTCATCAGTTGTTTATGCATACAATATACATTTTGAACTGAACAACAGGAACCGGTTATCAAAAAAATTTAACAGCAGGTGAAGGCAGTTTACTTTGGTCACTTTTGTTTTGGATTTGTGATGTATGAAAACAAAAGAAAAACCAATCTGAGTAAAGTGTGAATTAGTTTATAGCATGGTCATGTGAATATAACTTCAAGTATTTGTTTAAAATGAGCACATCTTCAGGGTTTTGCAGCTCAAAAGCAACATCTTATTTAACTAGGAAAAAAGTTGAGGTGTATGCAATTTCTCCTCCCTTTTAATCTCTACATGCGTATCCATACATAAGCAGGCAACAGTTAAAATCCAATGCTTTCAAACAAAAATGCCCAAAGCTAGTCTCTCCTGATATTTGTCTGTGTGGTGTGCATCCCTGAATCTTGATAAAATATCCTTTGTGGGGAAGGAAGTCTTTTGCAGCAGACAATGCACCATTTGTTCTGTTCGGAATGCGGTGTTCTGTGAGAGACCCCCAGGGTCATTCATTTCTGGAGAACACACAGTACATCAACAAGCTCATGGCTCAGATTCGTTTGGAGCGGCCGGGGTTAATTCCCACTGGTAGCAAGAAATCAACCCGGCAGTCTATGGCTCTTGGTGGAGTGTTTATGAAACCACTCCATTCCTTTTTTTATATTATATTAATACAATACGAGTATGTTATCAGGTTTTCGAAAGCATAATAAAGTAGGCTGGAAAAAATTCAAACCCAAATGTGCCACAATAAAAGAACAAGACTTTCAGTCTTTTAATGCAGTCTGGGGTCCCTATTAATATGTCACACTTGTGTCTCAACTTGTGTCTCAACTGAAAGTGCAGAGCATCTTCCCCCGATACACTGTTTAATCTGACACTTAAGTGCGGCTGCTGTCTCGAATATAAACTCAAAGGCAGAGAGGAAATTTCTCATCCTGCAGGTATTCTCTCCCCTTGTCACTGATGTCAGTGAGGTATGGTAACGAGATCTGTGTTCCGATCTCCTCTTTGACTCAGGTGGAACTCCGGCGTTCATTCCAATTTTTTTCTGGGGAAAAAGAAAAAAAAAGGGCTACATGCACTTTGTTATGCAGGTGAGTGCTTCTGTAGACAGAACTGAGAACATCCAGCTCTCTCACTGCATGCAAGCTATGTTCAGTCATGAATTACAATCACAAAAAAAAAATAAATAAAGCCAAAATTAACCCTCCTTGATGCCTGAAAGTCCAATCATGTGGGATTTTTTAATTTTTTCCCTCTTTCCCACTGAGCTACTTATTAGAAGCTTAAACTGCATTGAAGTTAGATAAGGCTCACAATGTGCCAATTGCTTTCTACTGGATTTGATAATACATTAACACAGATCCACATGCTGACATGAATATTATATGAGGAAAAATGTAACATTTTTACTTTCCCATGCAGTATGTCAGTTATGTCTGCAGGTCAACAATTGTCACTTTTCCATATGGAGGTGCACATATATAATCTACAGAACCTACTCCACTGTAATTGCAGTTTTATATGCATTCTACAGCATACTTAAGGACACTTAAGAAGCTTCATGACAAAAGGACATTCAGCCCACGTAGGGCTGTCACTCTGTAAGTGCTATTACACAGAATGAAGTGCAAATTACTAATTTGCAAATTACTGTTTTTCATAATGCTGTAGATTGAGTGTATTGACACAAGCTTATTTATAGCATTTCCTTCTGATCTTTGGCTGATATATTCAAACTTTAGATATGTGGATGAGATGTTAACATGTCATTCTCTGTGGGATGAGAGACGGTGGCCGAGCTCTCTGCCGTTTCTGCAGAGCCAGAGTGAGCGGCTTGGGTTCCCGGGACTGTATTTGGAATCTCCAATAATCGCACACTCTCACAATCTCTCACACACACACACACACACACACACACACACACACACCCTCTTTGTCTGGAGCTGGGTGACACGTTTCCTCCAAACACAATGTTATTTATCAGTGTCGGATGGCTTGGTAATGTTCTTCAGTACATCATCAGTGGGGGGTGGTGGGTGGGGGGGTTTGCAGCGCATTAATGTGTTTATGATCACATCGTATTTACATTACATTACGTTTCATTTTCATCACCAATGAGAGGCCCATCTCTCTTAGCCTCGGTCAGCCTATCCTGGTTCCTGTGTTCAATTAGAGACAGAAATTGTGGTAATTTTTTGACAGAAAATGAATTGGATGCCAGCACCACAACAACAGTCTGTCAGTTTGGTTGCACCCCCCCCCCACGCTTCTGTCCTGTTCCTCCCGTGCACACCGCGGTGTTGCATTGACCGCTAGCCGCTAATTGACAGTGCCGACGCCCAAGTTGCAGGCAGCTGGTTCCTCTCGCCCCGCCTGCCGACGCGGTATTTTTACCTGGCTGTCTAGTTATTTTCCAGCAGCGAGCCTGACCGCTGCTAGCCATCTTAGAGTGAAGGAAGCTCCCTCCACCAATTTGCAACCAAACAGTGAACGATGTCCTGTCTCTGAGACCGCGCTCGTGCTACAACACTGTCTTCTGTGATGTCCATCAAATCGTACTCAAATTCCGCCGAGGTGACACCCTGCATGTGTGCAAACCCTTGCGCCCCCTCACCCAAATGTGGTAGCGGTCTTCTGGTAATTTGGACATTTTCACACAGATGTGGGTGATGGGCTTCTAATGAGGGCATTTTTGTATTGACATGTTTGCTACATTTGACTTCAGATTTGTGCTGTACCTGTTTTTGTGTGTGTTTTTCTTTTCTTTCCCTGTATTTCTTGTCTTGTGTTTATGTTCTTATTTTCACAGTTGTTTAATAAACTGCCTTCAAATGTCAGTCTAAAAAAAGCTCAATCTCACCACCCACGAGATGTAATGAGTTACAGACACGATTCGATCCGATGAACAAAATCCCGCAGCTATGAGCTTGCGACCTTTTCTTTCTTCTTCAAGCAAAAGTTATCAGCTAACCTTGCCAGCCGCACATCAAGTCAATTCCACTTACCAGCGCATGTTTATGAATTGACACTTAGGGCCAACTGAAGACGTTCCCTGGGTTTTGTTTTGTCACTGCACCGCCACTGGTCGGTTAAGCTCCCGGAGTTTTAAAATAGTGTTCCGGGTTACCATGACGATGCACACCCACAGACCACAAAGGGAGGACAACGCAGTGTCTCTGGGGATTCCCAGCAGCCCGGTACGGCACAAGGCGGACTGCAGGCAAACGGTTCATAAATCCTTCATGGTTTAAAAACAGCCCATTACCTTGAGTGCAATCAATATAGATTATTTATAAGTGTGAGGGATACCGTGTGGGGCACAGGTGGTGCAGAGGCATCTGCTGTATAAAAATCTTTTAAAATTTTATCAGTGTTTGCATGTTTAAAATGAGAGAGAATAAAATGCCCAGTCTGTGCTATTTTTGGCCTGTTGGTTGCCATCCTTGTTTCTCAGTGTTCTTGTGTTGTAGTTTACTCTTAGTAAGAGACTGAACTGCAGTACCTGCAGTCTATTAAAACATGTTCATGCTCAAAATGCACATCTATTTGCAAAGGTATTTCTGAGTCATGAGTTATGAGATTAGGGCAAACTGAAACATGCATGTGAATGTGTTCATAATGTACTTGCTTACTGTACACCGTACTGCATATCAAATTCTCTCTCTAAGCAAGAGGAATATTCAATCAAACACAGCTGTAATTATCAAGGCTGTTTCCTTACCACAGTTTTTTTTTTAATTTATCATTTTGTTCTCTGACACCCCCTCAGTACCTGTTGATTTTTTTGGCCCCTGGAGCGAACCGGACTGTGGAGCAGGGGGTACCGTGCCAACACACCAGGTCTGCAGTCAGGTTGCACTCCACAGAGAGGAAACTCTGCATTCTGTGTTCTGCTTTTGGCCCTGTTCCCTGTCTGATTTTGCCCCGAGCAAATGCTCCAAACCTTCAGAGGAAGGCTTGTCACTGGAAGCACAGTGCAGCTTTGAGCTCCAGCATCCTGGCTTCAAACAACAATTCAGTGCCAGAATGTTCTGTAGATGATAAGTTTTGATTTATTCCACAGCTATTATCTTTTCAAAACTGATAGTGCAAAATCATTTAATCATCACGTTCAGCTCTTTATCAAAGGAGTTGAAGACACAGGGGACACAGGTGAGTCCGTGTGAGGGCATGCCACAGGTTATTAGTTGAACACTGTAAGCACATCAAAACCTTCCAATAATCACAAATCTGAGTAATGATGTTAGTTAATATCTTTAATTATGATGTTAGACTCCTCCTGAGAGACTTAACTGGCATTTACTGCCAGAGGACGGCAGATCAGCTTTGTAGTTCTTTGTCCCGATAGTCAGGGCACAGTCACACCAACGTGTACTCACTCTGACCCTGCTACAACCGCGCCACATGTGTGCGACCTTTAAAAAAAAACGATAATTACACCGATAATTCGTCTGAGGCATTAACTTAAAGATGTTTGACTGAGAGTGTCAATCAGCTTGTATTTCAGCCTGGTTTTGTGCGAGGTGAGATCATGTATGGTCAAGCAGATGTGGGCTGCCTGCTGTACCTCTGGATGTGTGAGAAATGAAAGAAGCCACCAGCCAATGGGCACGCTGTCCCTCCCAGTGCCTCTGGATAAACAGGGGTTGGGATACAGCAGTCTGAACCCGGAGGGGCTGCATCAGGCTCTGAACAGCAGTGCTGTAACATGCCCTGTTCAGAGGTGTCAAGGTTTTGCCAATGGCGCACATTTCAGCCTATGGTGTAAGAGACCAGGGTTCGACTCAGCCCCCCACACAACCCCACCCCAGTCCTACAAAGGGTGGGTGCTTTCTTATAAGTAACAGGGCACTTGAACAACTATGGGCTTTCATCACTCTAAACAACATGTAAATTTTATCTGAATGCGTAATGCCTAATTAACCCTCATGTTTCACAAAGAAGACGCTGAGAATCAAATGAACTTTTGCTGTCTCGATGTTACCCTTTGTATTTATGAAAGCAAACATAATTCATGAAATTGAATGAATTATTTATATTGTGTTTGGACGCATGGTAATTAGTGTTATTTTCAGACGTTTGCCTTTGTGATTTTGCATCTGAGAAATGTCCTTGTTTACAATATAATGCTTTAATTTTTCAGTGCGCACAATTTAATTTTTCAAAAAGTCATGTTCAGAGGGGCTTCAAAGGCTTTTTCTGGCCTATGAAGTTTCGATTGTAAACACAATTACAAATGTTCAAACAATATGTATAATGAAGACCTGTAAGATAACTTTCTTTTAAAACGTTCTGTTAGCAGTCCTTGTGGATGTGTAGTCTAAAAAATAAATGATAAAGGCATATTATCATTCAAAAACTAAACTAAATGGATATGTATTGTGTGTGTGAGAACTGTAAACATCTGTCCTGTTCAGACACATTTATTGTCCAAATGTATGGACACCTTCCTTGTGCAGGATTTGTCTGACATAACCTTATATAAAAATATTCATGTTATACATGTTCAATACTTATACAAGTATTGAACATGACTTTATTTTGTTACCAGTAATTTGATGCAAACACACACACACACACACACACACACACACACACACACACACACACACACACACACACACACACACACAGTGTATGGGGTAATGCGTTTTCCTGCCTTGCATCAATCTGAGCCAATGAGGTGCTCAACACTTCCAGTGAGTCACAGTGAATGATTAACAATGCTTCAGAGCAGCCATTATCTGCGCAGGCTTCAGGGAGGAGGGAGGACGGGCAGGGAGGGGTGGACCCACATCCTGGCTGGCTCCCCAAACGGGATGTACGGTGACGCCGGCCTGTCGTGATGCATGGCACAGAGCAGCCATCTTCTTCCCTCTCGCCTGTCAGCCCTGTTAGATGGATGGGTGAATCTGTTTCGGATGCCATTCGGTGAGGGAGAGCCACCCTGCCTTTTAGACACAGGAATTCCACCACCGCCTAGTTTCCTTTCCCTGTTCCCAAACAGAGCGGGGTTTTTTCCACCGTCTGGTTATAGATTTCAGCTGTGGAATATTATATGTATCACTCAATTTTTTTTTTTGCTTTGTTTGCCATTTGAAGAGATTATGTTGTCTTGAAAAGGCCGCAGTCAAACGCCTGTCTCTAATCTGAAATCAGTGTTCTAATTCAGAATCAGAATCATAACTTTATTCGCCAAGTACAAATGTACAAGGAATTTCTCTTGGTGCAAGTGTCAATGTTAAAGACATGAATGCAAACAGAACTATAAAATACAAAACAATACCATTTGTACAATGAGTTGTGCAATGAGTTTTACAGTTTTACAGTTCCATTGTGTGGGGCGGACAATTAAAGTGCAAGTAAGTGTGCAACTGGACAGGGGACAGATATGGGAAGGCTCCTTATTTGAAAGGATTACAGCCTGGGGAAGGTAGCTGTTCAGGTGAGGTGTAGTCCAGCCTGCAAATCCGTAAGAGAGAATCATCGCATCTTCCCCGTGCTCACCACTTTGTCGTACCTTTTTTCCGGGATAAAGATTGGTAATCACCCAGAGAGTTCTTGCATAGAATTTCCTCAGCTGTGCACAGAAATTCCAGTATAACATCTTGTGGTAGTAAGCTCCTAACATGTAGGAGCTTGTGCCGGTCGAAAATAATCCGAATTGTGAGGCTACGCGTAAGTTTAGCAAGCAAAACGAACAAGCACAGGCACCAACCAACCGTGGCTGCCTCTTGGGGCGTCATTTTTGGTGCGTCATTTGACCTCTTCATTTTGGTATTCATATGCTGCTCTCTATTCCGTTGTTCCTTCTTGATTTAATAGTATTGGTGGTTAAGTCAAAAACTATTTCAGCCTACAAAGGGAATACAAATATTAATTAAATATACATTTAAATACTTGTCTATAGTACCATCAACCATATTTACAAGCACATTATAGACAGATTGACTCCCCTCAGTTTTAGGCAGACTGTGTAGAATCTGTAATGGCTATCCACACAAGTCATATTTTATTCAGAACTAATTTGTCAAACAGAAAATACCATCAGGTGCCCTGACCATGGCATGAGGATTTTGATATGCTCTCTTATGAAAAAATGAAATGGTTGGAAAAGTTTTAATTAAATTTCCCTGCAAAAGAAACTGTCAGCTAAGGTAATTCTGTAGAGACCAATAGTTTGTTGTCTGGATTGTATACATAAACATCATGTCAGGACGTGTGTGTGTGTGTGTGTGGTGATAGTATAGCAGTGATAGTGGTAAGGAGCAGGGCTCGTAACTGAAAGGTTGCCGGTTTGATTCCCTGCTGGGGCGCTGCTGCTGTACTCTTGGGCAAGGTACTTAACCCAGAATTGCCTCAGTAAATATTCATCTGTATAAATGGGTAACATAAATTGTAATCTATAAAAGTAATTGTGTATGTGTGTTGTGTCCTGGTCTGTCTGGAGCTTTGCTCTGTCCCTCATCTTTCTCCTATTAAACTAAATAAATCAAACGTACAGGTGCATGGTTGTTTCATATAAAGAGAAAATAGATTCAACAATTTACAAATGAAATAAGAGTCAGAGTGTCTGGTTTTCAAACTATTTTCTCAATTATGTTGATGGAAATGTTTTCTAGATTCTTATTTTTGTAGGGTTGACAGTCAAACATCTTTCTTATCAGTAACTTGCTAACATTAGTGGGAGGTGACCTCAGCTGACCACATAGCTAAACAACATACCAAGACCTGGCTTACTGTGACTTCATGTGTTGTCATTTCTGAAAAGTTATCAAGATGATATCAACATCATTTGACCTCTTCATTTTGGTATTGATACACTGCTATCTGCTGCCCAACTGGTTATTGAATCCCTCCATTGAATTGCTTTAAATGATAACTTAGCTAGCTAGGTAGACGTTCACTAACTAATTGCAGCTGCCTAATTTTCAGAATAACATTACAGGTTACTGGTTTTTGATCGTACAGTGCTTTGTGACAACTTCGGTTGTAAAATGTTATATTAAATACATAAATACATTATCTTGAGACTGAGGACGAGAGTGAAAATGAAAATGAATTAGTTTATGTGAATGACAATGAGGAAGAAGTGTCAATCAATTAAATATAAATTCTTAGATTTTCTCAAAGGCAGTCAAAACACGTTGCCTGCATTTGTTCAGTGCCTTAAAAAAATCCCACTGTTCAGCAGTGTCTCATGCTTTACTGTGCTGTGATGAGGAGCCGGGAGAACCCACATGCAGAGACGGCTTGAGACACAAGATGTTTGGCTCAAAGAAAACAGTTACCTTTACTGGAGACTCTCGAGATACAAAACCGGCTTTGGCAAGAGAGCACAGGCTAAGAATGGAAACTCAAAGCTGAACACACACAGGTGTAAATGATACTAATCAACACACGTGAAAGACATTAACTAAATGAGACACAGAGAACACAGGAAGAACACCTGGGAGGCAGCAGCTACATCCCAGACATGTGCAGTCAATGAAAACACCAACAGACCAGCCTTTTCAGCTACACATTGAAAACTACACCAAGATCAACTAGTTTCTTTCAAAGGGCATCTATCTTCATATTTCTATTCAACATCCTGAGGTAAAAAAAAAAAAACTAACAAAGACAGGCAAACAAAGAGGTGTTCTTTGAACTCACAGGACATAAGATTTTTCTTGAATTATTAATTAAAATGTATGAAACTATTGCACTCCAGGGAAGGTGTCTGAATACTCAATACGCATAACCAAACGCCTGCCTTCTCTCTTCAACCCACTCGAGGTGCCTCTCAACGATGTAACGAGGTGTATATCTTTCAAGACATTTGAGTATAGCGCCTCAAAAACAATATGTTTTTTGTCGTAAACACTTGTCCATACCGCAAATTCATATTTTGCAGTTGTCTTTAATGTTAAAACACATTAAGGTGTCCAACCTTTTACCGTAATGCACATCTTTACAGTGAAGAATGGGAGACTTGCTATATTACCTGCTGCTATAAGTAATATAAATGGAGATTCTGAAGTAAAAATGCCAGGAGAATGCTTACCGTGGTAAAGAGGCTGGCTCTGAGAATTCCAGGCTTAGAGGACGGCGCAAGGCCCACTTCATCACAAAAGGAGTCGGAATGATGTCACAGTTGTTAATTCTGACAGCATTACTCCCCGCTAGCTGAGCGGATATCAGCCACTATCAATCACTGGAACCACGACTCAGTCACCTGGACGGCTTCCAATGTCTGATTCAGTAATTACTCCTCTCTTGTGAGTATGTTCTTGCCAACTAAAGAAAAAAAAGACACAACAAAGGGGGAAAGATAGAAAGACATCATGCCCATTATTCACAGGCAAACTCCTGCAATGTGTTCTTGGTCAGAGTAAGCAAACACTGGTGTGTGTGTGTGTGTGTGTGTGTGTTTTTTTTGTTTGGTTTTTCTTTGTCCCTCCTGTGCAGCAAAAGACCTTGAGCTCCTACAAGCATAACAAGAGCTCAGTTGTTGGGTGGCAGCATCCTTGCTCAGTGTGTGCAGGGTCCCCAAACAGCCTTTGTCATTTTAAATGGAAAAGAAAACACAATGGCTTTGGAAAGCTGTGAATAGATGTTAGATGAAAAGTGTCCTTGCGGTCCAATGACTGCATGATGAAGTATTTACCCCTTTTGGAAAAAATATGTATTCAACGCTTTTAGGAAAACCGAGGAGATTGTGAAGACACAGGTTTATATTTACGAGCCCCAGATCTGAGTGGTCAAATGCAGTGGCTGGAACTCATTCCAGGATTCACCGCATGAAGTATGCCTCTTCCTGTCTCTAAAAGCGAGTTCCCTGGTATGTTTGTTTTGTACATGATTTGCTATTTGTATGTATGTTATTTCTACAGTTTTTGCCATGCCAAGGGGAAACCCCACAAGTCTCTCACGCCTACTCAAAAATGGGGTCATGTGACCCAACAGTTCTACTTTTGATTTGATAAAATCTCTAAATGTATGTAAGGTCTGCTCTCTATTCCAAATTAATTTGTCAGTGTTCTTCTGAATATTCAAAGTTTTAAAAAATGGTAATGCTTCTTGGCAAGAGTCTGATATGAAATCAAAGGGGAAGAAATGATAAAATGAGCATGGACTCATACACTATACACTTGCAATGAGTGCTTCAGTTGAGAAGCTTTGATATGCTCAGTGTGAGAACCTAGCAACCATTGACACTTTCAACAGGCTATGGGTTATTGTAGCGTTTCCCAAACCTCTCCGGGAGGACCCCTTATCCTGCATGTTTTAGAATTCTCCCTGCTCCAACAGAGCTGATTCAAATGATCAGTTATTAAGCAGCTTCAGGAGTTCATAACGAGTTGATCATTTGAATCAGCTGTTGGAGCAGGGAGAGATCTAAAACATGCCGGACAAGGGGTACTCTGAGAGAGGTTTGGGAAATGCTGGGTTATAGCAACAAAGCCACATGTCAAGTAGCCACGATTTACACATCATAAAAAGGTGGGCTACCAATAGCTAGCTACGATATTTGGTTTGCGGACGGACTTGCTGCATACAATGGGACTAGTTCATGTCCTTGAGTTGCCATGTCTCCGTGAAACATAACACAGCTCTCACGGTACTTCCTCTGACTCTGCACCAGGGCAGATAGTTTGTCCGTCTTATTTGCCAGTGATCTTGCATTGCCCGTCGTAATGGAAGGCAGAACCGGGCTTGTAATTCCTCCCCGACCTCCATCCCCTGCATCTCCTCCTCAGTTCCTCAGGGATCTCAGATGTAATGCTGGCCAAACCAGCTGGTGGGAACAGTCGAAGCTCCACCAGCTGACTTCTGGTGTAGACAAAGAGGCCACCGGCTCCATGTTGTGCTACACAGAATGCAGAGATGGAGAGGTGGATAACATATATATTTCACGATAAGAAAAGGATACACCATGGTGTAAAAACTCACCCCCACAGCAAAGTATAAAACAAATAGATAAAGTAAAAAAAAAAGACAACAAACGGGAGCAACTGGAAGTAATCCGGTACCAGATAGATTGCCTTGTCTTTGTCCGACTGAGTCTTCGTATGACCGAGGCTGCTGCTACAACTGCCGCTGCCCCATCTCCACTGCTATTTAAGTACTGCAGTTAACTAATAACTAATAAACTGCTCGATCAGCCTCTAACTGAATAGTCCTGCCACCAGAACTTCCACACCCAGCTAATTATCATAACAATGATGCTAAATCATCAGTAAACAAACATGGAATGAACAAACTAACAGGTTGCAAAAAGATGTTCAAGTTATCCAAATCTACAACGATGTACAATGCTACAAGTTATAGTGGCGAAGCACAAGATAATGCGAGTTAGCTTCAAATAATGTTAGTACTAATCGGCTATTAACAGTGAAACTAGCTGGATCTAGATCTTATGAGTATTAGAATTCTTTATCTTGCCTTCTTGGAGAAAAAAAGTGTTCGTAAACGTAACATTGTATCATGAATTGATTCAATTCATGATCGGGTCTCCAGCTATGTAGTAGTAATAGTCAGTGGTTTGCTTTCCTCATTTATTACTGAGCGTATCACTAGAACACTGTAAATAGAACTATACTATTCTTCCTGCAGAAAACTCATTCTTAAAACATTTGTTTCACTCATCTTAGTGCTACATAATATGTACCTGTGGTGTCAAACACTCTTATCTCCTCAGATTTTGCAAGTAAAACACACTTAGACACTTAGACACTTACACTGTCATAAAATGCCCTGTTTGTTTAGAGAAATTACGGCACAGCATCGCCAAAATGCCTCACTCCTGTTTCTCCAGAGGAGTGCGGACAGCTTTACCAATCAGCATGAGACTATACGGTAACAACATTAGGATAATTATCACCAGCAGGAGCTGATAACATAACCACATTAAAATCATTTCCATCACGCTGGGCGGAGAGGCAGCTGTGTGATAATGAAAGACTGCGAGCAGGAAGGAATAAAACAACCTTGAAAAGTAAGCTCCGAGGCACAAGAGCAGCCCTCAGTATTGACGCTGATAGAAAGCAAAGAATTAAGACTGCCAAGAAAGGGCAATAGCTATCCCAGGACGAGGGGCAATGTATTTGCCACCACCTCTAAATCCCATGGTGCATTGCACATTACCTCACAGATAAAGTTCTCCAGGACATTTGCAAAGCTCTTGACTCGTCTTGGTGGAGAGCAGAGATGGGAGGTGACTCCAAGGGCCGTGTTTCATTGATGGCAAGACCTCAATTACTGAATGATGCCTGTGAAGGGGAACTGTTTGTTTTTAAGTGGTAATTGGTAATTGTTTAAATGTAGGTTAAGGATCCTTGTCTTCGCAATCACTGCCCTGTCAGTGTTTGAGCTCATCCCTCTCAACTGCATCTAAACAGGTTGATTGTTTCATTCTTGGTCTTAGTTGTGATTTTCAGTGTTAGCTAGCCTTTGGTCAATGACCCTCACATGACTAATCAGGCTTTAAATAACAGATGTGAGGTTGCAGTGGAGAGAGTTTGGTTTTGGTTTGTGTGCTGTGTGTTACCAAGGCTGGTTCTTTTTGGTGTTTTTTTTTTTTTTTTTTTTAATAATTGTGTTCTGTGGTTGCTCTTTATGTTCTGTGTCACCCAGATTAACACTTAAAGCCTTAAATTCTGATTAGGCGTGATTCCAAAAGCACGGTGCTGGAATCTTCCCAGGGTTCTGTTTGCTTGATAGCATGGGGTTGGCCGGAGTGTTGCTGCAGGTTTGAAGCAATAACGGACTTTTCCAGAATGATTTGGTGATGGACACCATCTCACCCAGCTCTACCCAGTTTACATTACGAAATGCCATGAAACGGAGCGGAGCCAACCCCTGATAACTTGTGCACCTAACCAGAGTATGCAGTTACAAGGAGTAAACATTGCCCGTGCCTTCACATTGTCTGTGTGTGACACTTGGTAGGTTTCAGGAATTTTTTTTTTTTTTTTTGGCCAAGAATACATGAATAAACGGAAACAGAATGTAGCTGGGCTGAGTGTGAAGGTGACTTCATTCCCAACGTCACACACTATAACTGGTAGTGACAGCTCTCCCAGAGGTGGTGTGAGGATAGGCAGCACTCACGGTGACAGGGACTTCAGAGAATCCTGAGTTTCAAGGTCTGAGTCTAATCCACATCCAGAGGAGACACAGCCAGAGTCCCTTAGTGAAAAAGGAAAGAAAACAGCAAAAATATATATATGTATATATGTGAAAATGGCAAGGACAGTGGAGCTATTTCGTTTTGCAAAGGCCCTTAGTTTGAGCCCAAACTCAAAGTGCTATTGTGTGTTTTTTTTTTTTAATTAGGGCAGTGACTTTGCATAAGAGAGCTCACCACACCATCAGCGTACAGCTGTACCATTATGGGCAATTAACCGGAGGAATGATCAGAGCACCAGCGATGTCTCCCACAGAACAGTGTCCCCATCACTGCAACTGGGCATTACTTATCAGCTTGGCCCAGACTGAAGGCTGCCTGGGAGGTCTCACATCCAAGTGCTAATTAGTGTCTGCCATCAGGCAGGAGAAGGGCACAGAGCCGCTTTTCTGTTTAGTCTCATTCTTCTTGCAGAGGAGAAATCTTCAGTCAATGAACTGCGGCCTCCAAATTCCTGAACAATGCAGCTTCATAACAATCAAAGCATTCAGTTGTCGTACACTTTTAATTGTGCTGAGCGATGCAGCTCTGCTAAAACAGAAAATTCTCAGATGACAATGAAAATGTGAAATATGAATGTTCACCGTTAGCAACCAGGCTGCTGCCTCCCCGATGGACTGCCAGACATTTGAACATTCTGGGTATATTCCCTATGAGCCACGCAACTCCTCATCAGCACTTGCCGTCCCGCGTCTCAACACCGCGTGTGATGCACAGGTTCATTTTACTAATGTTCTGAGTCCGAGATCCCATCCTGTTGGCACATTTTGCAGACCTTACGAAGCCTGGCTCTGCGGAGCGTATGGGCTGAATCTGATAGAGCTTATTGCCGCTGTCCTGGCCATTGTTGTCACTCACCTGAGCCCTGATTCAAGGACTTTGCTCCTTCTCTTGTCTGTCCTCAGATGTTGACTGCAGTAAAAACTTGATTGTATTATGATTAATGAGTTGAAGCGACCCTAATTCCAGCACGCAGGGCTTGGTCTCAAAGGCTCAGAGTCCAGAAAAATGCACCGTGTCCTTCGCTCCTAACAAAAGAGTGAATCCAATAGTCCTTCGTTTTGTGAATTTCTGAAAAGACCACTCCGGTGAGGTGTTTTGCTTTCTCTATTCCAGGAAATTGAAAATGGCTCTATATTCAAAACTCACACATTCTGCACACACAATAAAAATGCACACAGTTTTGGCACACGCCCACATACGTTGTCTCACACACACACACACACACACACACACACAAACACACACACACACACCCACCCGCGCACACAAACAGACACACATGCGCACACACACACATTCACTCATTCGGCAGCTTACCCTGCCACTCCGCAGCACACAGGCTGACAGCAGCCCTTCGGCTCCTTCCTCAGGCTTCCCACACTGACACGCCGTCTGCGCGGAGGGTGCGGCGGGGGTGACCGACCTCACCGTTCAGGACCCCCTCAAAACTGACAGCCAGCTTGTTCTGCCGGAGGCGATGTGCGAAGGGCGAGGAGGGGAGCACCGACAAAAACCCCTTTTGTCCCAGTTCCTCTGTGGCCAGGAGACTTCCCTGTCCACATCCAAAGGAAAGACACAAATTGCCTTTGCCTTTTTAACATCGCTGGGCTGCAGGTAGCTGGCCCAAGGTATCCCAGCATGCACCTGTCTTCTGTTTTTTTTTTTTTTTTTTATCCTGCAGGAGTGCTTACTGTGTTATCTATGCTGTCCCAGTCATGGTTCTAGACTGCAGGTAATACCACAGCTGAAACTTTCCCCTGACTGAGACCGGTTTTAATTCCAGTTAGCTGCTGAATGTGAGTTTTGCACCTATTAATGGGGACTGGGGACTTTTCCATGATGAATAAGCACTGAAGACACAATTCAAATACAGAGTCACCAAACAACGCATACTTTCAGAAACGATTTCATTAAATATGATTAATTTCTAGAATTTCTTCCAATCTGTTCAGGTGTTGTTCCATACTGTGCATATATATTTTGCCGTTTCTTTGTGATTAAGGATCATAATGATTATGAAAATAACTTGTAACTTGAAAATTAAATAATGTAATGGGTTAATTTTCATAAATTCACAGAATTAATTTTGTTTGGCTTCACACCCAAAAATCAGGGCTTGCACATAAGCAGTAGAAACAGACACAGGTAGCGTTTGGGGTGTTGCCTCAAGGAGTTGTGACACGTGGACCCTAAATCTTGATGAAAAAATCTTGGCTCAGCTGTGTGCCAGAATTAAAGAATTAGTTCAGCCATTAAAATGTTCATTGCATGTGCAAGTCTTAAAGGTTTGAGTCTCCTTCCCTGTGAAAAAGGGCCGACCCTGAAAGCAGCGTAAATTGCAGAGTCAGTTTGTTTCTTCACAAAGGAAAGCATGACCGAGGGAGGGGGCGGCGGCCTTAATTACATCCCGTAATCCAGGTTCATTAATCCAGTGTCTGTGTGGTGCTGATCATATTAGCAAAATCAGAGTCTCTCAGCAGGCTGGGGGGCATCACTAACGTTACGACGTGGAAACGGGGCTAGAAACCGAGAGCCGGAAGATCAAACCCGCACGAAAAGTAGTCCGCCATTTTTCATTTCACTAAATATGTACAGGTGTGAACATGTACACCTACAGCATGTCATTCCCTCAAGGCTGAAATCGAGGGAGAGGTCCATTTTGTTCCACCGCTGTTGGTTCCCAGGCACCACCAACCAGGGCTGTAGAGCTCAGTTTGAGCCCAAGATGAGTGCCTTGCTGACTACACCACTCAAGACCCCTGAAAGACTTCACTGTGCTCTGTTGTAACCTTTGTTTTAAGGGTACAGCACAACGGTAGTGTCTGGAATGGGAATCAAACCTGTAGCATCAAGATTACCAACCCAGTACCCATGTTTTCATCCAAACTGCTTTTTTATTTAATTGGACTTTACTGAGCTGTTAATTGAATTCTTATCTAGATTCAGATCAGCTGTAGGCCTTCTCTGAAAAAAATGTTTAAGATGATTTGATGTAATAGAAAATCATTTTTCAACCTTCTCAAACGTCTCATTGAGGCCGTCTCAATTAAAATCTTATATCGTTACACTCATATTGCAACTTAATTAATTTAGCCATTAATAACCCTTAATTTGAATAGGAATCCCTTTTTAAAATTAGGGGGGTAAAAATTAGCAAATGAGAGAAATACCTTCTTCCCTATTTTTAGCACCAACACTTTCCAGAAGCACCATCATTTTCACAAAGTATTTTATAGCAGAATTTATAATTGCCCAGACATGTCAAATTCAGATCAGGCTGCAATTAAAAGCTCAGTCAGGCCAGATTAATTGATCCCCGATGGAGCTTTCTGCACTGCAGTCCTCCAGGAACTCGGTGGAGAAATACTGTTAGACCTGATTAATTGAGCTCAGAGATCTCTGCGCAGCAGTCCTTCAGGAGCTGGGTGGAGACACAGTGTTATGGTAATAAAATTCAGCTTCTTCAGTCGCCACTGTGCACCCTGTGCTTCCAAATCAGCTCTGAAGCACCTGCAGTGAAGACAACAGAAGAAAGCGTTTTTAAGAAGAAAGGAAGCATTATTTAAGATGAAAGGAAGTGACTCGAAGGCCACTTTAAAGCTTTATAGAGTCTATTTTATTTCTGGATTTATTAAAAACCTCAGAGTCTTGAAAATCAATGAACAGTGACCTGAGCCATGCAATGGTCCAATGCAACCTAACACATCCACCTATGTAACTTTAAACCAGACTTATTCTTTTTTATCAGTTTTAGCGCTAGTTAAGCAGGCAAGGGGAAGCCTACCTGTCACCACACCAAGACATCATACCACACTTACATATTTGCAGTTTTCTGAAATCGGATTTTGATCTAATCACGGTGAATGTTAGTGATATTTTTCCATTATGAAACAAAGGGTTTTGTGGCAAAAGTGCCACCGTTGGGCACACAAAAATCAGCTAACCCCATGCAAAGCAGAAGATGGAAATCCTCAATGAATCCCACACCATCTGTATGGAGAAAAACAGAGAGGTGTGATTCAAGGAGTGGCCTACAGTATAAGGAGACCTTTCAGAGACTCCCGCGGGACTGCTAGGTGCTATTATTCACCGAGTCACTCCTTGCTTGTGGTATTTTCATTTAGTGTAAATTTCAAACACAAAATGTTTGATATTTGGATCAATGTATCAATGTATCCAACCTCTAACTGACTGAATGTCATGCCTCAACACCCAAATTGGCCAGAAACAAACTGAATCGAACCAAATCTGTGCTTGCTCAATGTAGGGAAGCGTGACATACACCCTGCCATAGTAAGGCTTCCATGTTCTGTGTTCTGTGTTCCGTGTTGTCTCGGCATTGAAACAGAGGGGAATAGCTTCCGTGCCTGCTGTTATTCTCCCAATAATTCCTGATTTATTTAGAGCGCCTATGTTGTTCTGCAGCTTCATCTGTTTGATGTTGCTCTTTTCATCTGAAAATATAATATGTTCTATCACAATGCCTGTGCATACCAGTCTATCTGTATGAGTGATAATTGTGTTATTAGAGAACTGCAAAGGAAATCTAATCAATATTTAATTCTGCGTAATAAAATACAATGCATAATGCATTAAAATGTAATCAGACTGTAAGGTAAATTTTAAGCATTTTTTTTTCTCCTTTGATTAAACAGAGATGACATGTAAACAGGAGTTGGTCACCTGGGCACACCTTGGTAACGGAACGCAGCTCAGCAGCAGGTAAACACATGTCATTCAGGTCTGTCACTGTCACTGAACACCGCCACACCCGATTCCACTGCCACCGCAGATTTAGACATCCTGCTGTTTCCCGATGCACTGAAGATCCATCCCTCAGGTGACACTGAGTCGCAGGCTGATCCCTATTGGCTGCTGCCGCCCCCCCCCCCCCACCCCCGCAGAGGCCGACGCCCATCTGCCTCAGCTCATCTTTCCTTCAGACAGACGTGGCCCATTACCTGCCTGAGAAAATGGCGTCCCACTCAGGGTGATAAATAGATCCAGAAACGCTCACATTTAAAATGATGTTTTATGGCAATGTAGTGGGCAACGATGAGTTATATCTATGTTTTTATTTTTTTTATTAAAGTAGGAAAATGCCTGGATATTGAATGATGCCAAAATTTGGGTTTGTGGAAATAACTGTGACAGGTAAATCTGCTAAATGCCAGGTACATATTTATATATTTAGCATTTGTGCCAATGCCATTTGTCAGGCTTGTCACTGTGTGTCTCAGGACCCGTCTCAATCCAGGTGACACCCAGGCGCACGGGTGACATTTCAATCTCACTATGCAAAAACGCTGGCAAAAATGGAATGTTTCGTCACGCACATCGGTCTCGGCGCCATGCCATTGGGGGCGTCGTTTGTCACCAGGAGTTAGTTGTCTGGAGTCAAAGCAGCTTCGGGGTAGAAGGAAGGAGGGAGGGAGGGAGACAGAAAACCTGTTAGATGTTATTCCTTAATTGTTTTTTCTGTTAAGCAATCCACAAACCTGTAAAAGCGGGGGTGTTCCAATTATCCAGCACTGTGACAATGAGATGCAAAGCAAAAATTTGAAATGATGGAAGTGACATCACAATATTTGCCCACCTCAGACAATAAAGACTATAAGCATAGCTCAAAAAAAAAAAATTCAATGACAAAACAAAGTTGTGTCATTGGATAGAGTTCTAACCCCACAGAATATTAGTTATCTGTATGAACAAAAAAATAGCCTAATGAAATCTGCAGGTGTCAGATCTGTGTAAAGTATGTTACAATGAAAGCTTCTGGACTTTGGAGTACGTACCACTTTCAAGAGATTTTATTATTGACACTGTGAATTCTACACATGTCAGTCATGAGCAGCTATGTGGGATGTGGGTTATAAATTATATATTTCTAAAATAAAATTCTACCATGAGAAGATGGACTGTCTCAGCAGGGTCAAAGAGAAGCAGCGCAGAGGTACTGAATAATAACCAGATAGGTATAGCAGGAGAGAACAGCAACACATTAATGAGGATATAAACCAGGTAAGTTAAAGAATAAATAATGAAATACTGACATGCATAACTAAATCATGACATAAATAATGAAACTTCCGTTGTGATTGTGAAATCTCGTTTCTGGTAGCGGATCATCTCGCGCCTTAATGACTCACAGCTCCATTGTCAAACCCTCCCCGCGGAGACTCCCGCGGCCGGCTCCCATCGCAAGCTTTGTCGGTGTGTAATTGGCATCTCTCACAGAGCACAGAGACCAAAGTCTTCATGAATTGTTAACAGCAGATCAATGCAGACGTTAAGTCAGAGCGTCAGTGCTCTGTGCCACCCACCATCCCATTCAATGTGGGAGAGAGAATGCAGCTCTGTGAGGCTATGCAAAGGTCGCGAAAGACAGCACTGTAGAAAAACCGCCAGGATACAACGCTGACCAGTGCCCAACACCAGCAACGTGGAGGAAAGGCATCTGAATGCCACTGGTCTTCGTCTTACAATGTCATCACATTAGCAGAAGGTTTTAATTAAAAGTCAATCCTATCTTGTGTTTTCTCCCATAGTTTTATAACTTTGCGTGCGTGGAGTCAGTTCTGGATCAGTAAAGGCCAGTAACCCTTCTGAAAGCATGACACTGAATTACTCCTGAACCTCAGAACTGAGGGCCATCTGCCATCAACGACTGAAAACCCTCCCTAGAGTACATCTCGGCTCCCTGAATCCTGACTCCCCTCTCTGTTAGTACTAAGTGCATAATGACAGATTCTGGATTACTGCTGCATCCTGGGATTTCTGCTGTAGCACTTTCATGTTTGGTTGTTGTGTTTTGTCACTACAGGACAGGGATGGGAAAGCATGCGTGTTGTGGCATTGTAAGATAAAATGGTACCTTGTTTTGCTTATGTCATAGACAGTTTTTGTATCTATATTACATTAAATCCAGCCTTATGAAATGTTCCTGTAAATTGGTGTAAATTAAACTGTAATCTGTAAATTGTTCTGGAAAAGGGAATCCTGTAAATTTAATAAATGTATGTGTAAGAATGTATTTTTATTGGATAAATCACGTCTAACCTGTCAGAACAGAGCTAAGTGGTCACCCAGTCCTCGGAATACTGCAGACAGTGTTCCATTTCCTGTTTACTATGCATTGCCTTCCAGACTGCTATTCTCACCCCTCATCTTAGGTTCGTTCACAAACCTGCACATGTCATTTCATCCTTGTCAAGGCCAGAAGGGTCACATAAATTTCTTTCTGAACAACAAAATACAGTGGAAATATTATATTAGAGGAATTCTTCTGCCCCGGTACATAAAAAGGACAGTCTTATGTCTGTGGTGTGGTAGCCATTCCCTCCGGTGGCTGCCTGTTCATCCACAGAGATTTTCTGTCCCTTTACACTTTGACCACACAGGGAACTTAAAGGTAATCAATACCAGGACAAAAAATGAAAGCAGTCCATCTGATAGATTCTTGATTGGTGGGATTTAGCTCAGAGGGGCCACCTCTGTCGGCCTGGCTTTCTATCTGCTTAACGTTTCGCTCATGCCGCCTGTATAGAGCCATGATGACAGATTCATGGGCTTTGCTACAGAGCGCTTGACAAATTCATGGACGGCAGACTGAAGCAACGGTTAGCACACTGGTCCATCAGTCATGGGTGGGATTAAAAATTCTATCATACAGTCACTGCCTCCAGAGATTTTTTTTTTTTTCCTGCCAAAGAATACAACGTAACCGATGTGAGGTATGTTTTGAACAAACATGACCCAAAACAACTGAAATTGGGAAACCTTGCTAATTGTGTGTGTGTGTGTGTGTGTGTGTGTGTGTGTGTGTGTGATCCTCTGGCATCTCTCCCATTTCTTCACTTGTATAACTCTTTTCGTGTTTTTTTCTTTCTTTTCTTTTCCTGAGCCTATTTCAGTTTAGGATAGATAGGCTCTCCAAATCGAATACCTGATAACCATACACTTATTTCCAGCCCATGTTCACGTTTCGTTTCATTACCAGTGAGGATTCGATAATGTTGCTCTCAAGCACGTAACCATGACACCAAACGTCTCAGAGACATCTGTGACTTGGGCTTGTACATGGTTCTGTGACTGAGTGAAAAATGTAGGTAATTACGGGCTGTTTCGTCCCTCTAACCTGCGTGGGCTCCTGCTCTTGGGCGGTGGGGGGGTTGCAGTGATATCCCACAGAGACCACAGGTTATTACCCAGGGGTCCGCTCTCGTTAAAGTATGCGTGTTTGCTTGTCAAACTCCATTCCACATCCATCTTCTCTCTAACATGACGCTAATTACCCTCTAATGACTGCATATTGAGAATCCATCCATCTCTCACTGGCGGTTCTGTCTAAATTAGATCCAGCGCCAGTGAAGATCCACAGCTTCACTGCAGAAAGACAGAGGGAGAGGCACAGCTACAGAGCTGTTCCGACCCGAGCACAAAGCGTTTGGGCTTGGAAGGTCCAGTAATGGCCAGATGTGGGTGGGACACAGCTGTTCGGAGGGGCCCTTTTGCCCATCAGATGGACGACACTGATCAACGCTTCTTACAGTCAGTTGTTGCACAAGCAAACTGACGTAATTGCAACCATAATTACCGTTTGCATAAAACGTTGCGCTACCTGTCGTGCACCTCCAGGGTTTTGTAACGATGCAAAGAGCTACGCAGATGACCAGAAGATCGCTGCATTCGATTGATGGATATTGTCGAGGCTGGAATGCAAAATGATCAATAGGATCAATGGATTGGAATTAACTGTTTTGCTGCTTGCCTCACATGGCCACATACTGCCCTGTGAAAACAATCTAAGTATGAAGGGTCTCCAGCTGGTGGAGGCACAGGCATGCATTCGTATTCGCATGTAAAATTGACACATAAATCAGTCTTTGGCGAGCTAGCAGCTAACCTACAATCAATGCCCACTGCACTGTGGTGCATTGTGGGACTTGTAGTGTTAATTAAATAGTCACTGGTTGCATGGAAGTCCATCTGAAGACTACTTTTGTCTCACTTCAGCACTCCTACTCGAGAGTTTATTGTGGGAAGAGCATGCCAATGTGTTCCACTGCTTTCACGCTTTGCTTAAGGTGGAATCATTGTTTGCACAGTGAGGTAGTCTACACTACACTGATTCATTTCTTAACTAAATATCCATCTGCAGTGACTAGGATGTGTGTGAGCTGTATGTGTGGCCTTAAATGTGTGTGCCCGCTACACAGATGAGTAATCTAATCTAGCATCTCCTCACCACACACACACACACACACACACACACACACACACACACACACAAACAAATCAGTGGAGAAATACAGCAAAGGCCATTTCAAATAATAACCACTGAATCTTAAAATTCCAAACCCAGCACATAATTCCTGATTTGAGATGTTAATATACCATATCTGTGATCTTTGACAAAACTAATGTCTGTTTTGTGCTTGACTCCAGCAATCTGATAATGGCTTCAGCCTTTGGGGAGCACAGGTGGATTGACTTTACCACAGGAGTCTGTGACATCAAGCATGCGGTAAAGCTGTTCACTGACAGTTAGCTTTACTAAAGGCAGAAATCAGGCAGGCACAATGTTGTATAGTTCCACAAAGATTATAACAAGCTTGCATGTGTCTGTTTTTATACATTACACTTTTACACCCTCTGTGTTTACCCAGCAAATCTCAAGATGTTCTCTGACCTGGATCTTTCTACAGTGGTGTTTGTTGGCTCACAGGTTGTCAGTTCTCATTTGTCACCCTCTAAACATTCCTCCACAATGGCCTCAGAATATATACACATCCATCTAAAACACTTCATTTGCTTTAAAATGCCTTTAATATAGCATACTTTGCATTAGAAGTGAGGGGTTGTGTATTTAGAAAATACGAAGATTTGAATACAATCAATTCAAAATGAATAAAATGTTTGCCCCTGTAGGCTTAGATTAATAGAGTAAGCACACCACTGCTTAGTTATTTTTCCTAATGGTCTCTTGCTATATTATGGAAAATCACTGTCATGTCTGATTATACATCACATACACACAAATTAGCCATAAAGTGGTAATATATTAGTCTGCTGTGATTCATTATGAAGGATCCAACATAGCTGCTGTTGTATGTTGAAACGAAAGCGAGAGGCAGAGTAAACATGGAATGGACGACTTCAGCGGAGGGGTGGAGTGGCTAATTAATGGCAGTCACACCCCAAGTACATTTGCCATCTGACAGGCACGGTGTACTTTGATGCCAATTAAGAATTTACTGTGTAGATCTGTCTTAAGTAACTGCTGGCTTTAAATACGCTCTTCATCCGGCAGGCAGTGTGGAAACAGAGCTCAGGACAGAGGCAGGAGTGTGGTCACAGTCTAATAGGCCTCAGTTATTAATCACACAGTGACTCAGACACAAACCCTGTGCACCGAGTCCTCATAAATCAAGCCCTCCCGACTCACCCGTACTTTCTCCAGCTTTCCGCCTGTCTCTCTGCGAGAAGCCTCCTCAGCTTTCCTACCTTTACCTGTCCATGCTGACGGCGTGTGTCACATGACTGTTCATAACTTTGTAACTAACGCTCCCCACTGAGGCGGCGGGTGTAGGCAGTGTAGCATAGTAGTAAGGAGCAGGACTTGTAACCACAAGGTTGCTGGTTTTCTTCCCCACTGGGGCACTGCAGTTGTACCCCTTTGTCTCAGTAAATATCCAGCTGCATAAATAGGTTACATTTTTTTACATTTTACTCATGTAAGTCGCTCTGGATAAGAGCGTCTGCTAAATGCCAAAAATGTCATGTTAAAACAAGAAATGTTCACCCACCAGTATTTGGTGCTTTGGTTTGTTTACCCGTAGTGCACCTGGCGTCTGTGAAGATGGTCTTCCTTCAGCCTCAGCCGTTGTGACACTTCATGGATAATCGTCCCACATTCTGGACAACACGCACTACGAACAATATCACGGCTTTCTGCTCTAATCAAAACTTCAATAATGATTTATTAGAAACGCAACATGTAATATCATGGCGCACGATAAAAAAACAAGCGGTAAACAACACGGTAATTGAATGAAATGTGAGGCGTGCACAATGTCCTCTGGAACGGCGAGTGTCTCGTCTGTTTTTTTTTTTTTTACCCTGTATCAGGGTTCCTCGTGCGTGAAATGACACATCAGACACACTCAAGGTACCATTTACTGGCCATCTTGAAGTTTCAGGGCAATCAACGATCCAGCCTCATATTTTCAATTTAGCCTCAAATTCTCCGTCGTTTTATAACTGTTTCCAAAGATGACTGTTTTCCAGGGAAATTTTAGACTTGTTACTTGGTAATACGTAGTAGCCATGATTCGATTATATTGTTTGTTTACTCACTTATAAAATAAAGAATATTGTGCCTTAGAACATGAGAGAAAAAAAGTGCCAGTCTCTTCATTTTTCTTAATTATTTCTACACTTTCAATCATATTTTTTTAAAATGCAACATATGGTTTTGCCTTAATAGTTACTCAGTTCAGCCCCAATGCCGGTTGGCTTCAACGTCAAAATTTTATTAAAAACAACATGTAGTGTTCATTATTCTCAATGCCACATTCTATGTGGTTTAAGCAACCTTTAAGATCCTCTCTGGCAAAGTGAGTTGGAAAAAATGCATTAAGGTTGTCTGACAGTAGAATGAGCATGTTAATATGTGGTGCCCGATATTGAATGTGAGAAGGAGTCTTATCAGGATACTGCCCTGAGAGGGTGCTCTTGCAGTAATAACCTTTTAGCACCAGGGGGAGTAAAGGCTAGTAAGGTCAGGTGCTGAACAGTGCCTGTGCAGTTAACATGTTCAGCATAATATTCAATCCCAGTATTATTGACAGCATAGCAAATGACAGAACTGTCTTTTAAATTAGATTCAAATCTCTGTGAATTAGAACGGACAAGACGCATGCCCCTAGCCCTGTCTGCAAGCTTTTTTTTTTTCCAGAGCCTCCTTTCCCACAGCTTCCCCCTTTCCACAGCTGGAGATGCGGTACTGAAGCAGTCCAGGTGAAGCGGCTTGCTCAAGGTTACCGTGGCCCATCTGAGGACCGAACCTGCGGGCTCGCACATCAGATGCCTGGCTCTTAAAAGGCCATTTTCACCCTCATATCTCATTAACACATCCATGCACTGGGGGGGTCCAGCACTAACGACGGGAAATGGGCCTAATCGCCTTCCCTCATTATGTGACCGCAGACTCTCCTTATTCATCACTGCTCAGAGGCGAATTTTGTCTTTAATTACAGGAACAGAGCTTTAAAGGAAAGAAAAAAAAACTTCACACAGAAATTAGCACAGTGGAGGACTCATATGCTCATATGCATAGACACCTGTAGCAAGGGGCTACATCTGGCAATAACACCCAGATAGAGCCTCTTGCTTGGAGCTGGAGGGGCACCTTTTGAACATTGATTTGTAGGGGATTCAGGCTCTGTAAGACACTGCTGTGTTTATTAGGATTATAACAGTCAACATTTTCCTTCAACCCCTCACAGACTGTTGAAGGGCAAAAGAAGAACTAAGCATTGCATCCTTTATGTGAATTTTGAATGGGAGAGACCTCACCCCTGCTCCTGCATGAAACTTTGCATTCAAGGCTGAGATTTGTTTATGTGTAGCTCAAAGGTGGCAGATTGAATGTTACACAGATCTCCATGGATCCAGGCTGTCCTTGGTTAGGCGTGTTAATTTGAATCTGCTGCGCACAAAGACACACACACATGCATGCATACGAACACACACACACACACACACACAAACAAACAAGTAAGCAAACAAACAAGTAAACAAACAAGGTCACACACTCGCACACATACACACACTCGCACAAATACACACACACACACACACACAAGCAAACAAGTAAGCAAACAAACAAGTAAACAAACAAGCTCACACACTCGCACACATACACACACTCGCAAACAAACACACACACACACACACACACACACACACACACACACGCACTCACACACATGCGTGCATATGAATACTCTCACATGCACACAAACACACACAAACACACAAGTGCTCACACACTCAAACACGCATACAAATGCACACGCATGCATACAAATACACACATGCACACACACGTACACAGAGGGTTTGTACTGTTGTGGAGGGAAAGCATCAGGATAGATTGTGGTTTATGTAAGAGAGTATACCATATAAACTCCTTTTATATATCTGTCACTGTGTGGTTTAGTTGTTTACCCTGAGAGACACACACACATGCATCATTTACTGGTACATTCAGTTACTTCTAGTTTTCCTTGCCAATTTCAAGGCAGGTGTTCCCGTTAGGGAATAAGGAACCTGCCATGTTTTCTTGCAGTGGAGGCCCACAATGGGTCGATCACACGAAACAATTAAGATGCTTTGTCCTTCGATGCAAAATAGCAGGATTGGCTAACGTCTACTAACAATGACCAGCACGAGTGGCTCCACCCCTTTCAGGGGTCATAAAGCCTCACTCGGCCATTCAACGCTGCGTGTGTTCCACTCTGAGCAACACTGCTCTGGGCCCATTTTAAACCACCGTTGGGATTCTGTGGAGACACTACACTCCATTTTTTTCAGGAGAGTCTAAACGGAGACAAGATGAGGGATAATAGAAAAAAAGAAGAAACAAACATGTTTACAGCTTCTGGAATGAATGTTTCATTCAGCAAACATCGCTCTGCGGCCGCAGTGGGAGAGACGCAAAGTGATGGAAGTGCCGGCTGCTGTTCCACAGTGTACACTCCCGGACCTCCATTCGGGGAATGATGCAGGATTTGGAGGGCAAAGGCAGGCCGGGAATTCTCGCTGGAACACAAAGGCACTCTGCAGAGATCCGTGGCTGTAACACAGATTACCCAGTAGGGGTTGAGAGGGGGTCTATAGAGGGGTGTTTTTCAAACAAGTAATGTTATGATAGTAATGTCTCCACTCAAAACTCTGCATGACAGAGCTCATCCAAAAAAAGGAAAAAAAAAAACAGAAAAAAAGGCATTGGATTGTGTGCAGCTGCTGTTTAAGACATGAAGTTGAAATGCATCACAGAAACACATCTGGTCAGGTGTCTGTTATTGATATAATGGAAAATGAACCAGGCCTAATGACAGCTTCAGACTAAATATTAGCCACTTTGCACTTTGCTCAGCTAACAGTGTGTGCAGGGAAGTCACTGATGGTGAGCTCTTCATGTGAACCACACGCGTTACAGCGGCCTCGTAACCGGGGGCAGGGGTTATTGCACAGAAAGCAGTGTCTTTACCTGCCATCAATGGCAGAATAATATGTTCCTCTGGTAGGCAGTGAATGTGTTCTATTTAAATCCTGATCTTTGGTTTCATGTGCTGCCACCTGCTTATTACAGATCAGCTCTAATTCTCTGGGGTGAGCTATGTTTTTTTTTTTTTTTAATTCAGATGCCTACTGGCATAGCCTGAAGCTACTACAAGAGGAATCCTTTTTTTCCTCCATTATTTAAGCATAGCTGCTGAGGCCCCTAATCATATTGTTCTATAGGCAAATGGCATTTACTTTACATCCTCTGCTGGTGCCAGATGACAGACGGATATGTTCAAAATGTCATGCATGCTATGCTTAGCCTGCTGTCACCCACACCTCCCAAACCTCCACCAACACCCCACGATCATGTGTCCGAGCTCCGGATTCCATTCTCACTCCTGTTCAGTCTCCACGTTCTATTCGGGGGAATCGTACTTCCCTCCCGTGCGTGCTCTGGCAACCCCTGTGTGTAACGCCAAAGACATACACTCCGTTCCCCTGTCCTTGACCCCCCAGAGTTCTGGAGAATGAAGACAATGTCAATATGAAAATCGTGCTGCAAATTGCCCATATCTCACCACTAAAGGCAATGCCTGGCATATGAGCCTGCTACATTAAAATTATTTATGACACGTTCACACTGCAAAATGTATAATGGATTCATCAATAAAAAAAAAAAAAAATTCAATCACTCTCTCAGTTCTCTTATAGATATTTTGTGGGCACAAATCAAATAGAAATGAAAGCATTCATGAAGTTGATAAATGGGGATTTATGTAACATTATGGCAGCAATAAGTCAATTTTCAATCGCCAAGCTTTTTTTTCCTCTTTTTTAAATGATATTTTATAAAGGCTCACAACACCCACTCTTTGCTCACAATCTTGAAAGCCATGTCACATGACACATATAATTATGGACTCTCCATTGTGATATGGCAGCCCTGCTAAGTGGGGTCAATTATCTTCTGAAAAGCTCGGAGAGTCTCAGCAGCAGCATTGAGAATAAGAGTCGTTTCAAGCCCCTCTGACCCTGGACTGATCTCTGCTCATGCTATACCTGACAGCCCTCATATACCTCACACGATGCTCATGCAAAGACACCATCAGCAGTGATTTACACATGCCTGCAGAAAAGCACGCCACTGCAAAGACACTCCATACGTGCTCACATACCTTACACGTATGTTCAGTTATAAATATCTTTATTCGTTTTTACCATAAATGGGCTGTGAGACTATATGTATCACCAAATTCCATTCACTGAGCCACATTTGCTATGAATATATCTATAAATATTTATTTGCCGGGGAATATGAAGATATTGATATACTGAGGATAGAAGTAGTATTACACTTATTCTCAGTAATTTAGCAGCCAATCCAATCCAGCGAGAATTGTAATGAGTGAGAGAGTGTGTAAATATGTAGAGAAGGTAGCATCTAGTTTCTAGAGGAGAAAGACTGAGATGAAGGACAGAGGGCAGAGGAGAATGCTGACATTATTGCTCTGGGAAAGACATTGCTATCTACAGCAGCATAAATCAGGGTCTACCTGAGCCCTCTGAGGGAAGTGACATCATACGACCGTATCAGAGCTCAAGGTGTACCTGTGTACCTAAGAGACATCCCCTTCCGGAGTTATGATGTGATAAACTTGTTGCGTATGCCCTCATTGTTGCTGCTTGATGAAAGCCGTCCCTGTTTGACCGCTCCATCTCACGGGTATGTTGCAATTCATATTCCCTAATTTCTGTTAAGATTTTTGCATCACATCAATTTGGTCTAATGGCCACACACCAAGTGGTTGAGTGGAATTACCCTGTCAGCCAATGAGGTCACACTTAGCCTCATGCATAAAAATGCTACTGAGGGACCTCTAGAGAGGACAGTCAGTGTTCTCATGCTTCCATTCAATTATAAATTCAAATGACCTCCGATATCTGCTTCCATCCCTCAAATATTTTTATCACATATTTTTACAACTCATACTGTTTTCTTCAGGTGCTGCCACAACAAGATGCCTGACAGTTTAATGTTTTCTGTTTTGAATATTTCGGCTTTGAAGGTACAGCAGCTGACTTCCCTGTGGTTGTGTGGCTGTGTTTAATGCCACCAGACCTTGCTGTAAATCACCGGGGGATTGTCATAAAGTACAAAATACACAGCATTTCTCTTATTTATTCGTTTGGCGGGTGTCCTTCTGCGGTGTGAATTCCACACCTTACTATGTACTCTGGCCATTTCTACAGCTCGATATTAATGGAATCAATTCAGACAAGTACCTTGCTGAGGGGAAAAGTGACCTCCAAATGTATTCATAGCCTAGATGAGTTGTAACAGAAAGATGACCTAATCCAAGCACTGCATTGCACTTTCTTACCATTAATGCTTTTTTTCAGGTTAATATTATTTCAGTATTAACACAGCACACTTACTAACTTAACTCTTCTCTCATGCCTAGACTCGCTTGAGTATGATGACATTGAGATGATTCTGCCTGCCGCCTTGCTTCAGGCTGTGCCCCTCCATGGAATCAAACCCGCAGCCACCTCTTTCAGAGGCCCAGTCCCTTAAGAGCTGTGCCAGCCCAGCACCTCATGCACGCAGTCTCGTGTAACCCAGCTGCTCAGTTTGTGGTTGTCAGTAGTTGGCATCACACTCCTCTTCCTTGCCTCTCAAAGACCCAGGCCTCGTGCTCACCCCTTTCCCCCGGGGAAAGTCAGATTTAACTGCAGCGTCATGTGTTCCTTCACGGGGTGACGTCACTCAGCTTCAGCGGGGCAGAGAACAGAGGAAGACATGTGTCTGAATTAAGACCTGTTCTCATCTGGTCATAGTCCTCCTCACAAGGACCTAATTCTACACCGCAGGGCTCCTCACTGGGGGGTTCATCAGTGGGAGCTAATTCTCAAACTCGTTGACAGAATGAGAGCTCTAGGCTGAAGCTGTCACTTGCCTCGGCACTTACTGCGGCAGTATAGGCGTAGTAGTACAGCATAGTGCAGTTCATCACCCAGAAACAAGGAAGCGATCCACAAACGAATGAGTGTCTTGCAGCTCTCCTGTGTAGAGCTGTGCCCGTCTTAATGACGAGGAGTCATGAGTCATAAGTCATGTATCCCTGTTTAAAATGTCATCCATCCGAGCGCAACGGCTGTGTGTTAGCAACATCCGTGTCGGCGTTGCGCGTTCCCACAGCCGAGCGGAAGGCTGAGGCCGTCGGGGCAATGTTCCGAACACGGTAATGACATGCGTGGTGCATCAGCGGGGCGCAGGGAGAGATCGGAGTCTCCGTGACTTCCCTGACCGGCAGTAAGAGAGGGCACCGCAATTTACGCGCGGGGGGCTTCGGGTGGGGGGATTCAATGTTAAAGTCACATGAATAATGCAAAAGGCAAAATAAAAAAAAATAAAAAAAAGATGAACTCTGCCTCTGTGAGGGAGGAAGCATTCCAGAACGTTCAGCATTTCACATTAAATCAAGCTTCCTGGGTCGTTTGGCCAAGCAACCGTGCGAATCCTAATGGGACTTTAGCAGTAAAACTCTCTGATGCTACAGGAGACACCCCCATAAAAATGTGTCCCATCATTCCAAATATTTTTCTTCTCATGTAGCGCTGTACCAGCAACTCTGCAGGAAAGGGTAATCTTACCTCATGTCTGCTCTGTCATAGTAAAAATGTATTTGGAATGAATAATACAGACCATCTTAAACTGATTTTATCCATTTGCAATACGCGTGATAATATCCATTATGAAGATCTAGTATCTGATGCTGGTCATACACACTACATGCAGTATCGTTTTTGCTGGTGGTGAATCAGGAAACAGCTCAGTTCCTCTGCTGCAGTAGAACAGACAGAACATTGGGCAAAAGCAACACGTTGGCTGATGTTTCACAGAGTGGAAACCACTCGAATGCAGGATTGGTTCACATGTTTGAATGAGGCAGTGGGGTATTTTTAAAGGGCGGGGCTCAAACCTGGAAAAGAAAACACGATTGACATAAGATGCCTTGAAAGGACATGGAAGGGAAGAGAAACGTGCACACATGTATGCACACACACACACACACAAACGCACGCACACACACGCATATACAAACAGATAGGCATGCAGCAAGCATGTACGCGCGCGCGCACACACACACACACACACACACACACACACACACACACACACAGAGATATACAAACAGTACAATCTGTGGGTGAGCTTTTAGCCATGTTGCTGTGGAGATCAAGCCCAGCTCCTCTCTGCAGTTCTGGCTCACATTCCCTGACTGCAGTGCGCTTAGCCCTTGACTTTGAGTGCTGAATTTAAGCACAAATTAGGCCTACCTCAGCAATCATTGTGCTAATCATGTTGTGTGCACAGGACTAAAGGGAGTTAAGAAATCGCTTAATGTCTTCATCCCGCTTCCTCCCCTGCAGAATCCATTCCCCGGGTTTAGTTGCTTAGTTAACAGCACACTTCAAAAAGCATATTAAGCATATACGTTCACTTCTTCTGCTCTCCGTTTCTGCAGATATACATCACAGGCGAGCGGGTGTGGGTTCGGGGTGGGGGTCAGTTCCATCAAAGCACCATGACTGCAACGGGTGTAATAAATTTAACTAAGCAGCTAAATTACTTTCTGACTCTTCGGGTTGCGGCAGGAGAAGAATGCTATTTCTAGATGTGTACCTGCTCGTCTTACCTTTCACCTGGAATCGCTCCCCATCCAAATCATGATTAATGTGTAATGCCAACTGGCCGTGCTTGTATCAGTAACGGCTGTGACGAAGACTAATCTGGTCTGCCATTTGGCACAGTGTATCTGAAATAGATGCCTGTCATGGAAGAGAATTTGGAAAAAAAAAAAAAAAAAGAAAAAAAAATCTGGCAGACTAGCTGTCTACTCTAATATGTGTTTGTCTGTTCATTATATAGCTTGAGTTATTGCCTGCAAAAATGTATGGACTCCTAGATTCATATTTAATGGCATTATTTCTTTTTTTTTTTTTTTGTTTACAGCAGACAGCAGGGTAATAAAGTTAAAAAGAACCCAACGCTTCAGGAAGAACAACGGTGTGAATCCTAATGGGAGTTTACCATGAGAGTTTTACTGCAACAGGAGACAATCCCATAAAAATGTGTCCCATGATTCCTCTCAGGTAGCGCTATACCGGCCACTCTCCAGGAAAGGGTAATCTTTCCTCATGTCTGCTCTCTTATAGTAAAACTGCATTTGGAATGAATAATACAGACCATCTTACTGATTTATACTCATTTGCTATATGCATATCAGTTATGAATATTTAGTATGTAGTGCTGGTCGTACACAGTAAAGCTGTGCATTTGCATACAGTATCATTTTTGCTGGTGGTGAATCAGAAGACGTCTTGATTTTCCAACTGCAGTAGAACAGAGAACATGTTTGAATGAGGCAGTCGGGTAAATGTGTGGTTTGGCCCAAGTCCACATGGAGGTTTTATAGGGGGCGGGGCTCAGACCTGAAAAAGGAAAAGATTGAAATAAAATGCCCTTAAAGGAGAGGAGAAGGAAGAAAGGGGAGGGGATGCACGCATGCACCCACAATGAGAAGACAAGAAAAAGAAAGGCAGACACACACACATGCTCTCACACGCAGAGACAAGGGTGGCAATGTAACATAGTGGTAAGAAGCAGGGCTTGTAACCAAAAGGTTGCCAGTTTGAGCCCCCTCTGGGGCACTGCAGCTGTACCCTTGGGCAAGGTACCCAGAATTGCCCCAGTAAATGTCCAGCTGTATGGGGGACATGTATAAATTGTGACCTGTGTAAGCAGTTGCTCTCATCCAGAGCAGCTAAATGACAAAAATGTAACGTAAAGTCCATTGTCCTTCCAGTTCTATCACCGTTGCCGTCTCTATAACCCAGCAATTAAACACATGTTACAGAAACAAGAAACATCCTGCAGCCTCCTGTGCGGGGCGTTCCGACTGGGCTGGGCTCAGAGTGGCCGTACGGACGTGGGGCACGGAGGAGGGAGGGAAGGAATGTAGCCATCGCAGAGCCGCTCCTCGTATGAAACAAGCGCTTATCAGCTGCAGGTAATAACGCAGCGGTGCGATAAGCGGCAATCAGCTCTGTCCTCTGAGCGCGGCTCTGACGCACTCCCAGCGACGTAATTAACGGAGGCGTTTAAACTTGAGTGGCCGGGCACGCGTTTGGGTCCGTAATTGAATTGGTCAGAATTCAGCGCTGTCCCTTCAGTGCGGCCCGTTTCGCGGGTTAAGAGATCAGCCTCGGTTTCTGCCAAATGCTAATTGCCGTCGTTCACCGGGGACGGCGTTGGCCCCGCTGTTTATGGCGTAACGGCACTGCGGATTTAGCAGGCTGGCATGTGCCAAAAAAACGCTTGCTTTCTTCAAAAATCACCCTTGGAGTGATTTTAAAAAGTGGGTGTACGGTGCCAGACTGAGTGGCGTTTGACAGCTTCATTAAAACAGTGTGGTTTTAAAAAAGCAAAATAACTTATTGGTAAAATATCATATTGCATTTAATTCTATCGGGAAAATTTGTTTTTGTAATAAAATAAACTGGTTTAGCGGGTTATCCAAGTGAATGGGAAGGACACTTCAGACTGCATCTTGATTTCATCTCTATTCCCAAACCCTAACACCTGCTACTTGCAGTATTTTACATGTTTATTTTACATGTAGTATTGCAATGTGTTTTGGATTCTGTGATCTAGTGACTGATGTATGGTAGTATACTTGACTTCCTTTGTCTAGTCAGGTCACACAAGTTAACTTGTAGTAGTGCTTGAATAGTGTTATGCTCACTCTCACTGGTCTGGGAGTGTTAGCCTGGCCTGACACTGTCGCTCATTCAACTTGAATGGATACGTTTCTCTTCTTTTGTGCTCTGGAAGTCGCTCTGGATCAGAGTGTCTGTTGAATGTAATATAATGTAATGACACAACGCTGTAAATGTCAGTTTACCAGCTCGGTGAATTGGGACAATGAAAAACTGCCTAGTAGGATTTTGTGTAAGATGTTGTGACTGGCATGTTTTCATTCTCATCTGTCCTCAGACACTTTGCAGAATCGTGCCAGGGGAGCAATGCTGTTTATGTGTACAAATAAATGTGTTGCCATCTTATGGTTTACCTAAATCTGCATGAGCGGCAGAGAGTCAGGGAACCACATAGCCCACTGACTGTCAGCTGCCTTTGCTAAACTGTGTCTGCAAGTCAAACGCAGATAAACTTAAAGCCATAAATTTAGCATCTGCTTAATGACGTAATGTAAAGCCGGTTTAAAAGAGGAGTAAGAGAGAGTCACTGGGTGAACCACAGACAAACGTAAAGCCAGTTTAAAAGAGGAGTATGAGAGAGTCACTGGGTGAACAACAGACAAACTTCAAGCTGGATTAAAAGAGGTGTAAGATGCTAACAGGAACTGGACTCTAAGAGGCTTGTTCTCTTAGAGCTTCCTTTCCTAGACTCTTCTCGGTCAAAACGAGGCAGCACAATCCGCAAACCGCGAGTGAGACGGTAACGGCTGTGATTCCGGGGGCCGCGGCATGCTGGGCGCAAAGAGCTTGCATCCTGAACCCATCCAGCTGTGGCTGGTGGGAGGTGGAAGCGGGATAACGAAACAAGATCGAGTTTTCCGCCGCGGAAACAAAGCTGTCGAGAGAGGGGGTTTACACCAAAACTATTTCCTTTTGATCTTCTTTCGGAGACAGGCGGCGAGGCTACATGCTAATTAGCTGACACACATTCTCCCCTTTTTTTTTTTGGGAGCTGCTCGTAGGGAGTTTATTTGCTGAATCATTTGGATGTGGAGACTGAGGCGGCGAGGCACTATGGAACAAGCAGGACGACATTCCCCCAGCTTTTATTTTTGTCCCCTTTCTCAGAGATCTGCCCGCCCTTTCGGAATCAAATAACTATCCTGCTAAACGCACTCCCATGCTAAAGAAAGCTACGCTGAGTTTCTCGCAGCGGGAGATGTGGCTGGGACCCACGGGATGGTTTTTTTTTACCTTCTTCTTCAGCGCTCTGAGACAGCATTGCGGATTTTAACATCCCCGTTTCCAGCGGCGGCCTTCTTTTAAAGCCTGAGATCACAGCTTCGCTCCTGTAGAATCAGGCATTGCAGTTGCCGCATGAAAGACTCCATGCTGTTCCTCAGTGCTGCATATGTCCCTCTCTTTATTTAGCCCACCAGACTGTGTGTATTTTAACAACAACAAAACACCAACATTTGTTTACACCTGTTTTTTGTATGTAGGCCTCATATTCATGCCAAGGTGGCCCAGCTTTTGGCTTACAGTAGGTGATTGTCTGGTGCAGTTTATGGCAGCGTTAGCTGCCTATTGCACCATCTGTAATTGCTGAATGTCCTCTTGGCTTTTTTTGAAAGCAATTGAATCGGAGCACCAAATCAGTGTGGCTTTGTGTGGGTTTATTTATTTTATTCGTGGCCTCTAAAGTTACCCCAATTACATTGGAGAAGGGCCCTTTTGGCACACACAGGTGTTATTCTCTCACTTTTCTACACCTGCTATAGCTGGCCGTCCCCCATCCTAACCAGAATGCTTCTGCCAAAAGGTGGTTTGTGTATGTGTGAACCACTTCGCCAACATGGCTGACAGCAAAACATGGGAAGGTGCTTGAGAAACACTGCCTAGTTGGAAATTTTTCTCCTAATTAATTAACAAGGCTGCTAATTGGTAAAGGAGTCATTGTGAAAACGATTAGTGAATTGTGTTTTGATCTAATGTGATATCTCAGGTTTGTGTGAAAGAGTACATGAATAAGGATTATTATATCATTTACTTAGCAGTCTTAATTCGAGGAAGTTAGGTAGTTTGCACATTGTCCACTTACAGTTTGATATTCGTTGAGGCAATTCAGGTTAAGTGCCATGCTGAAGGCTTCCACAGCAGTGCCCTGATTCGGGAACTCAACCCACTACTTTTCAGGCTGCTAGGCCTCCATACCACTTCACCACACTGGTTATTGCATTATTACATCACGTTATTGGCATTTAGCAGACGCTCTTATCCAGAGCGACTTACACAGGTTACAATTTTTTTGTTATTTTTACGTGCTATCCATTTATACAGCTGGATATTTACTGAAGCTATTTTTGAGTACCTTGCCCAAGGGTACAGCAGCAGTGCCCCAGCGGGGAATCAAACTGACGACCTGTCGGTTACGAGTCCTGCTCCTTAACCACTGCCGCCCGTTATTATTGTGTGCATACCATGCATAACTTACATTTTCCGTATAACCCATTAATGGCAGAAAGGTCGCTGCAGTCAGTTTCCCAAAGGCCTGATAGCTGTTTGGTCATTGAGCCTTTA
>CM032898.1:1845000-1847500 GCA_019176425.1 Megalops atlanticus | reverse complement strand
AGCCCAGATTCATCGATTTTTATATTACGTGGAGCATCTGATGTGGAGGGCTCAGCAAGCGGAATGAGCCATCCAGTTGATTTACAGATCAGTAAATCCAAGCAGCATCTCTGTTGCGTCGATCCAATAAAACAAGGCTAGAGTCTGTCACTCCTCTGCTGTACCAGTGAGGGGCTCGAGGTGTGAGAATGTGTAGGTGAAGTCACCAAAACAAACCCCTATGGCAGAAACCAACAAGGGAGGGTTACGGAAACATTACAGAAATGTTATGCAGACATCAAAATGACATTGCACACTGTATTAGCCACCGCCACTGTTATCCTCACAATCTAGACAAATCGTAATTTTTATTTCTGATGTTTCTGATGTGTTCCCTCAGCACGGTGATGTGGTGAAGCTTTCCAATGCTCTTGGTCTGTCATTGGTACATTGTCTTATAGATACATGGATGTAATGTATTTTTTATTTGTTTCTTTTCCAACGCATATTGAACAGATAATATGTAATATTTTACAACACAGAAGCCTGATTGATAAAACTGTACTTAATACATACAGTATGTATACATAAACTTTCAGTTTTGTATCTCCTCTATACATAATTCAATTCATTACATGTATAATAGCATATTGAATATGTCAGAAAGATGTTTATTGCCACAAAATGAGGACCTGGAACTGTGATGCCACAGAATATCACAAAGAGGAATTTCTGTGTTTGGGGTTTAATTCATTGCCAGCTGGGTATTGTTTTCACTGTAATAAACTCCAATGTTACATTCAGCTCCACCCTAAATCATTATTGCTGGTCCCCAGAACGTCTATAAACAACAGCAACAATTGAGTTAACTCACAGTTCTCCCGTTGTGGTTCCAAATGTTTAAAACCTGGGTCTGCATTAAAAAAACACCCACAAACCAAATCGTCTACTTCAGAAAGTCAGGAGTGTATTATTGCATGGTTTGATGTGAAGATCCCAGCGATTCTGTGAGCTTAATTACACCCTCCCTGATTGTTACTGAAATTATGAAAAATAATGATCTCTTCTACAGAAGGAAGCCAATCCATCTTTACAATGACAGACTCCTGAGCAGACCTGCAGAAGCTGCTGCTGGTGTCTGGGGAATGATGGAACTTTCCAGCACTAAATCCATAGTGTGAATTAAGTGTTTATATTAGTCCAGCACGTTCACCGGTAGAGAGATTAATAAATAAAGGCATACAAAAACAACAACAACAACATCAACAAAATTCAATCCATCGATTTGATTTGCCGTTTCGCCCCCTTCGCTGATGTAGAAAGTGCTGGAGGGAGAGAACCATGGCAACGAGCCAGCTGATACTCCAGCCGGGCGGGTGAGCGGGAGAGGACCGCAGCTCGGCGAGAGCGGTTTAAATGCGGCGAGGAGCCGGTCCACGGGGCGCTCTCACACGGCGTATGGGTGATTAAAAAGCGGCTTTGTCCTCTCAGACCCTGGGTAACGGCTGCGGGGGGACTCCTCCGAGGTTTGTGAAGTTAATCACCCAACAATGGGGCGCCGAGAGGGGAGCGATCGCAAATGAAGCCCAGCTTAATTGCTTCCGCGGGCTCGTGTTGTCAGGAAGTCAGCGGGGATTTTATTGACCGAACCCTCCCCACAACCCCCACAACCCCTATCCCATCACACAGGGCAGACAGCCTCACTAGCGAAAGGGTTTAGGGATTACATGAAAAAACAGGTATACCTGTGCACTGATCATTCTTAAAATGATCAATAACACTGTGTGCAGAACAGGCATGAAGGCCATTACTAAACATGTGATGTTCCACAGGTTATTAGTATTAGTTATTAGTGTGAGTACTAGTATTAGTATGCATCTATAGGCATATTAAGGCACTTAAATTCTCCCCAACTGGGAACATAAATATTAATTTTCAGGGACTCACTCTCACCCTTGTTCTACGAGAGGAACGATTACATATTCACCTCACACTTCTGAGAATTCTCCCCTTCTTCTCAGAAGGAAAAAGCCTGAGTTTAAACGGAGAGAGAGAGAGAGAGAGAGAGAGAGGAGAGAGAGAGAGAGTTTGCTCCCCTTCATTAAAAGTTTTCAAAGCGAGTGGCCGGTTCCCTCGGCCCCGGGGACAAGCGCAGCCCCAGATTCCTGCGGCCGCCAGGGCTGTGTGGCTCATTAAGGCCCCCGTCGCCCCGCCACGGCACCGGCCCCCACCACCATACGTCTTATTTTATGCCACCGCGTTAAAAAAAATAAATAAATAAAAACCAAAGGGACAGGGGCTGGCTCACCTGAGCGGGGCCGCCCGGCTAATTTGCGCCGCTGTCCTCCGCTTCGATTCCGCCGGGCTGGCTGGGCACACAGCAGGGCCAGCAGGACCCCTGTTCCATCCCCCCGGGGGGCTTTATCCCCCCCCATCTCAACATAACAATTTCCGAAATGTCAGAATCGGGCTATAATTCATCTTACGATTTCAGGGGGGGGAGAAGAAAAAAAAGTTAAAT